>PVHY01008406.1:0-61798 GCA_004024945.1 Uropsilus gracilis
TCACTCAGTCATTCAACTCAGCCATCCTCGGGGGAATATGTAGTTCTAAATCAAAGATCACGCTGGCTGCCATATTCCTGACAGCCATCCGAAGGAAATGAAATCACATCTCATGGAAATTTCACCAGATTCTTTCCAAAGTGCTAAACAGAAGAAAATGGCCATGAGAATCCTAATTATTTGTGATCCTAGAGCAGTAGGGCCGTGACATACCGGTGATATCAGGAGATATTTCACAGAGTAAAACTTTCCAAAGATTCCTGTGGGTTTTGCCTTAAATTTTTGCTTTTCCTATCAGTTTGCTAATTAACCACATGAAAAGGAAATTCATGTCATAGCTCAATGCTGAGAGATCAGAGACCAAAGTAAGGGCTGGAACTGGTAACCTGGTTTCATGAAATAATGCAGGAAAATTGCTGATTTATAGGTCATTATTTTTTTCTACCAGGAGTGTCTGACAAAATTAGGTTATAGCCTGCAGGTCCTTCTCTGTCTCTCACATAAATAAAAGTTCCCAGAAGAGCTCACTCAGCCCTGCTCATCGGATGACTGTCACAGAGATACTTCAACTAGTTTAAGTCACTTCCCTCCTTCCTATTTTTTAAGGAGAAAATCAGTTTCCTCAAGTGGACATGGAATGAAAATTTACTCAAATCCTACATCGAGTGATCAAAGGAAAGGATCTCTTGGTGGCTAAGATTCCAGAAGTCTATGATTATAGGCTATCGATTAGAAATTCGTGCAATATACAGAGAGGGTCTTGGGTTAGAAGTATTTCATAACTTGAAGACAACCCAAAATCTATTTTTAGGCTACAAGAGTCTTTCAAAGTTTTTTTTTTTTTTTTATTTCAGAAACAAAACCCACTGTAGCTAATTTAAGAAAACAAGAATTCTATGAAAATCTTTGAGTAGTTTCCAGAATCTGACAGAGGGCCAAAGCCCCAGAGGCTCTGAGAAGACTGGGATTCACATGTAAGGGGCTCAGCAGACTGGCTCCACAGTAGGCCATGCTGTCTCTACCCACATGTCCCTCCACCACCAGCAGAGGACACAGAGTCTCCACAATAGGTTCAGAAGCTGCTGTTTCTCCTTCTGTGAGATCCTTAACTCACCTCTCCATAGGGTTCTAAGCCAGGTGAATGATTGGGTAGACTCTGGGCTGGATCTTTAAATCTAACATGTCAGGCAGGTGTCTGGCTTCTCTGGAGAGCAAGCACCCTCAAGTCATGACATCGGGCTCAAAAGTACTAGGTGGCCAAAAGCATGGCAAATGCCCATTTCAGTGGAGTAGTGCAACCTTCACTTTCCCCAGGTGCCTGGAGAGACTGAGTCACCTTCCAGGGAAATGGATGCACAACACTGCTCATGCTTGACCATGAGAGCTGGGAATGGGAAAGAGCTGAGAGAAGAATTCCTTTCTCTTTCTTCTCCCACGAGCTGGAGTATTAGCTCCAGTCAGCCAGTAACAGGCTGACTCAAGCCTCTCTCCGGTTTCCACTCCCTCCCTTTCTTTCCACCCTCACTGTAGTTCCCCTAGGATGGCACCTCCTGAAAGAGTGGCCACTTCTAACCCTTTCCCATGGGCTCTGGTTTCCACAGCAACCAAGGCTACACGAAAGGCAAATGAAGTTACAACTTATTGTTGCTGGGTTTCCAGGACCAACTTTGATTTTTCTCCAGAGAACTAATGATAGGAGCCTGTGTGTGTCTGTAAATGTGGGTTTGCTATGATTGACCCTCATGTTGCAAGCTTCCTCTCTACTCTCTCTAATTATCTTTGCCTTTTGAGCAAGAAAGTAGTTGTACACAGGGAGGTGATTGTGAGCGTGATGGTGCAGATGACTTCCTGCTGTCTGTGCCTTGGTTTCTAGGTCAGACAGCCTCATACTTTGTTGTAGTCATGCAGCCTTTCTTCTCATTCCTGAAAACAAGCTTTGTGTCCTCACTCTTGGGATTTTCTCTCCATGATTTTCTTCCCTTATCACTATAGTTGAATGCTTCTTGTCCTTGAACACTGAGTATGTGTGTCTCCTCCTTAAGAATGAACACTCTTACATAGCTGGTGGGAGTGAAAACTGGTCCAGCCACTATGAAAGGCTGTGTGGAGGACCCTCAAGCTACTGAAAATGGAACTACCATTCAATTCAGTGATCCCACTTCTGGGAATCTACCCAAAGGAAACAAAAATACTAATTCAAAAGGACACCTGCACTCAGATGTTTATTGCAGCACTATTTACAATTGCCAAGATATGGAAACAACCCAAATGCCCCAAAATTGATGAATGGTTGAAAAAGATGTGGTATATGTACACAATGGAATAGTATTCTGCAATCAAAACTGACAAATACGAAGCATTTGTGATAACATGGATGGACCTAGAGAGAATTATATTAGCAGAATAAGTCAGAAAGAAAAAGACAGAAACTATATGATCTCATCTATAGATGGGATGTAGGAGTGACAGGCAAAAGGCCAGAAAAAAAACCCAGAATAAACTGACAGCAGAGAGGGGACAGGGTATTGGGGAGGGGTTTGGGGAAGGGAAAGTTGGGGAAAGAAGGAGCATGGGAAGATTGAGATGAAGGCACGCAGGTGATGGGGTGGAGGGAGAACCCCAGGGAATGCAATGATGTAATATAAATATATACACACACCCATAAATATGTAAACAACAAATGATTAATAAAAAATTAAAATAAAAAAGGAAAGAAAGCTCTCCTGAGTGTCTCCGAGCACAACTCTGAATTACAGTCACTTGGGTACCCCTTGGTCCCATATGCATCATGTGTGTGGGGAGGTGTGGGTGTGAGTCACACTAGACTACAGTTGTTGGGCTCTTAGCCTGTCTTCCCTAAAAGATGGTAAACATCTCAAGGGCAAGGATCACATCTTGTTTGTCTCTGTAGCCCTTGTAGCAAGTATCAGAATGACTTTTCCAAAGAAAGAGGTTGAATGAATGAATAATACTTGTGAAATAGTGGCCAGAATAATTCTGATTAGGGTCCCTGTTGCCAAACCAGTCCCCTGCTCATGGCCCACTGAGTTTTCACCTGTCTGCCTGCTGGGAGTGTGCCCATCAGGGCACTACTCCAGCCAAGTTGGAAATTTCCTATAATTTTCCTAGGAAGAGAAAGCTCTCTTTTCAAACAAATATCCTCAATTTCAATTTAAGAAAGATATGCTCATTTATTTTGTGGATTCATTTAGTGAATACTTATCAATACTGCTATGAGCTTGTTGCAGGCTAGAGATACAACTCTCTCCAGGACAAAGATCCCCCCTCATGGAGCTTCCCTTCTGACAGTGGAGGGACATAAGCACTGTGAGCTATATTCAGTTATTCTATCAGCCAGTAGTTATTAAGGGCTATATTGGACTAGATGGCAGAGTTACAGAGGTGCCCCAGGGAGGTCATCCTCTCTATCAAATCCTCACAGCACTGGTGGCAGCTGTTAAGAGGGAAGAGCAGAACAGGGGTGATCCATATCTAGATGGGGGGGCAAGGAGGACTCTTTGGATCTGATGCACCATCATGACTAATAAAATAAGATGGGGCATGGTATGGGAGTTCCCTTCCATCTGCTGTTGTATGCAAAGGGATCTTAGCGTATTCCAAGATCTGAAAGAAGCCCAGAGACACTGGAAAACAAGGAAGGAATAGGAGGAAAACCAGAAAGGGTTTACAGTTTATTTACGTGTCTGGTCACACACGTTAGGAAATAATAGATTGCAGAAGACTGACTTGAACTGATGGTAAAAATTAGTGCCCAAACTTCAAAGTCACTGACTTTGGTTTATCTTTTAGTGTAAGAAGTTGAGTTTTATTTTTAAACTTATCATATGGAAATTGGTCATATGAGAACTCTTGTAGCAATTTTCACTAAAAAGAATTCTTAGATTTAGTATAAAATTTTGGAAACAGGACCTGTTGAAGAAATTAAACACCAGTTACTATAGTTGAGACTCTAAATAGGAGACTAAATGTTGTGTATCTGTCAAGCTTTCAACTGTGCTTTGCTGCCCTGTGACTGATGTCTTAGAGCAAGAAGATTTCAATATCCGTGCATAAAAGGTGAAAATATTTTCTGTTCCCAAAAAGTCTGATACACACTTGGTAGTTGTTTACTGTTTCTCAAGTGACATCTGGTGGTAAAATCTGAAATGCAGTTTCATATAGTCTAAGAAAGGTGAGGATCTCAAATTCCACTGGTTGGAAATCATTATTAATTTTGCTATTATTCTAGGCATTATATTAGCCGGATCAGTAGCATTGTGAGAGGTGATGGAGAGAACACTCAGCTGAATTTGGCAAACTCTGTTCCACTCAAACCTCTGACAGTAAAAAACTAAATGATATGATTTTGGTATTGCTTTGTAAAGAGCTGCCCAGGTAAAGATGGGCAAGAGTCAGATTGATAATGAATTTCTCGCTGGCAGTGCTGGAAAGAAAAAACAATTGAACAATACCTCCAGTCTTCTGAGGGAACATTTATTTCCATGTAAAGTTCTTTACTGAGTCAAACCCATTCAGGTGTGAACTCTACTAGAACATTATCTGTGGAGAGCCATGTTCTCATTACTTCATTTCTGGCCTACTCTGATAAGCTACTGAATGTTCGCCTAATGGGTAAGAAATGAAAAGCAAAGTGTTCTTGGCTGTCTACAGAGCAATCTTTGTAAGATACCTCCTTGAGGTCACACTTTGGCCAAACTTGAGCAGCTTAGACTATACTTGCTGGTAAAGATATGCTTGTAGCCATGTGATCCTCAATCAAAACTTTCTTTTATTACTGATTGCTTCATGTTTTCTATAAAAGTCTGGTTCTAAATAAACTCGAGACCACAGTCCAGAGAGAGAGGATGTGAACCCTTCTGTACGAGTCTCTTGGCTTGAATCTCAATCCTTACCCTCCCCCTCGGGAACTGTTCGATCACGTCGCGGCTGGCCTGCAACAATTATCAGAACTGTATAGGTTTGAAAGCTAATCTTTTGCGAGTCCTCTCTGAATTACTAATTTAAATCATCTTTATCAAATGTTACATTTTATTTTATTTTCAGTTTTGAAATTTTTTTGGTTCAGTTTTTTCCTAATATGCGTGTGTATTTGGGTTTCTCTTTTCGTGATTGCAATTTGACTATGTCCATTATGTTTCCTAGCTGGTGTTGTTTGTGCAGATGAAGGCAATCGATTTTTACTCACTAATTTTGCATGCATTTCATAAGTTCTCACTTTGTATATAAAAGATTCGTAAGAGAGCTTCTTCAGTTTTTCAGGTATACAACGCAATATTCTATAACTAAGTGATGATAATTATACCTCTCTTACAATGTTTGTACTTCCTATGTTTTTCTCTTGTCTACTCTCATAAGCCTCCAGAATGATGCTAAATACTTGTGGAGACTATAAACATAATTCTGTTGCTGCTGATTTTAATAGGAATGCTTCTGGTATTTCCTTGTGACACATAATGTTGTCCTCTAAGAAATACTTACCTTTCCATTTTATTAAGATTTAAAAAATATATCAAGTACCTTTCCAGCCTATTTTGAGGAAAATCATACAATTTTTCTTCACCTTTAATCTATCAATCTCCAGCTGCAGAAAACAGAAAGAGGTGTAATACAGGGAATCAACTCTATAAATCAGAGTAGAGCAGGAGGTGTGAACTTCTCAGGAGTAAGTCCCAGAAGCACACTGCAGAACTTACCCCCCAGTAGTCCTACCTCTACCACTGTCAGGAAACCACATTCCCATCTGTTAAGTCCAGGAGCACACCTGGTAGAAGGTCTGTATCTTTTTATTTGATTTGATTGCACATGCATATATATATGAATATATATATATATACATATACATATATATAGTAACTTTTTAATTGAAGCAACATTGCATTGTAACTTAGTTAAGATTCAGATGTGGCTCGTTCTAAGTCAGCTTCTGTATATAAACCACATTCAAAGCAGCAGTGCACCATCTTGTTAGGGTCTCAGGACAAGACCTGCCACCTCCAAGAACGTGCTACCTTATCTGTAACCTCTGGATCAGGAAACTGATTTTGGAACTTTCATTTCCAAAGTTTCATTGTCATCTAGTCAGCACATTGAAAGCCCCAGGCCCCACCTCTTTCCCTATGTAATGGTATTCTTAAGTCAGGCTTCATATACGATATTAGATTAGGAAAGCATAACTGTTCTAGCTGCACTAGCTGCACTAGCTGCAAAGGATTCTGGGAAATAGGGATCTATGCTTTCCAGCTTCTGCAGGGTAGAGTCTGTAGGATAGCACACTAGAAAGACACTGGAATCAGTGTTGAGTGAACCAACTGATTATGCCCACCCTCTTCCTAACATGGCAAATAATACTGAATCATTTTTAGGATCATGGGGAGGGGAGAATTATTCTTTTAATTCTTCCAAGATGCTACTGGATTTAGTTTGCTAAAATGTTGGTAAACTATTTTTTGCATCAATATTCATTTTTCATTTCTGTTAGTAGTTTTCTCTTTTTGGCTATTGCTGTCAGTTTATGGTAACAAGTATATGCTGTATTTATTCTTAGAGTTTTGGAAGCTTGCTCCTTTTGTCTCTGCTCTGAAACTATTTAAAAAGCATTGTGGTCTATATTCTGTAAGAGTTGGTAAAATTAGCCTGTGAGGCTAGGTTTTAAATATTTAATCTTTATATTTTTAATTTACCAGTTTTAGTCAGCTGTATTTTCTTAGAAAAATAATTCATTTCTTTTTTTTTTTTTTGAGACTAGGTGTCGCTATTTTTGCCTGTGGAACCGCAGGCTCTCGTTGCCCGGGGTACCACGGACTCAAGCCATCCCCAGCCTCAGCTTCCCAGGTAGCTGGGATTACAGGCGTGGGCCACCACGCCCAGCTGTTTTTTTGGAACCAGGTCTCACTACGGGCCCCAGGCGGGACTCGAACCGCGATCCCTGGCCCCGGCCGCTTCATAGGCTGAAGCTTACAAGCACGAGCCACCGTGCCCGGCCAAATAATTCATTTCATCTGGAATTTTTGTATTTATTTGCAGCCAGTTTCCTAGATTTTTCCCCCTTTTCTTTTGTGTTTTTATAATGTATATTTGGATGAGAAGTTGAACTCTTGGTTAGGTTAAATAGTGGTTTATTTATCTTAGTTTCTTAAACTTACCTGTTGGAATTTTTTTTCCCTGCTTCACGGTCATTTTTGTTTCTTTTTTTTTTCTCTTTTGGTTGTTGATTTTCCCCCTTAGCTTCTTGGGTGGTTAATTCATTAATTTCTATTCTACTTTATATAATAAACATCACTATTGATACCACTAATTTTCATCTAAAGATGACTTTGCCTGTATTCTATGATTACTATGATTACTAGTATGTAGTGTTACAAGTGTTTGCTAATTAAACTGCCCTTTTAACTTTGATAGTCTCTGACTCTAGAATTTTAAGAGAGTTTTAAAATTCCAACTGTAGGGTCTTTTTGTCTTCTCAACTCATTTGCTTTGTGATCAGATACACATATCTGCATTATTTCGACTTTTTGATTTTTATTGAGGGTTTTTTTTTTTTTTTTTTTTTTTTTTTTTTTTTTTTTGTTTTTTTTTTTTTTTTTTGTAGCCTAAATACTTGGTCAGTTTTGGTGAATGTTTCATGAATGTTAAAAAAAAGGGGGGGGGCATAGTTTGTGTTTTCAGTGAATAGAATTCAACGCATAGATGTACCTAAGATGACATTAAGCATTAGTCTACTCTGTTTTGAAATCGTCCCTCTCTATACCCTTATCCAGGAAGACTCCCCTTGAAAAAAAAGAGCAATTCTTATAGGTGTCTGAGGGCAACAGCCTCAAACTCTGCCCAGAGAGTAAAGGTGCCTTAGATTGTGAGTAAGCTAAGCCCCAGAATTGGCAGACATCCTCGTGGGAAGTGGAAACTAAAGAGATGGAGCACGTGCTTGAATTTACATGTTTCTACAAAACCAAAACCTTCCATTGTAATTTCTTTTTTGTCTTTTGATTCCACCAGATCCCTCCCTCGGACTGCTCCTTAGGACTCTCTGTGCAGCCTGTCACGCAGGACATCACGTCCTTGTATCTTCCTGTCCTCGGCACTCTGCCTATGCATCTACCATCTTTGCTTGATAAACAGCCCTAACACTTGTTGACTTTGCTTTCAATGTCACCAAATCATAAATGTTTTCATGACTCAAAGTATGTCCAAGACCAGACTTTTAGTTTTTGTTATGTTCTATAGATACTGGTTAATGTTAAACCACTATTAGTCTACGTAACAGAAATTCAGTTGTGTGGTTTCAAAGATAATTGATTATCATTTTCTCACATAAAAAGAAACCCAAAGGTTTCTTGGGTTTGAAACCCAAAGACAGCCCTGTAGAGTTGCTGAAATTAATGTAATAATTGTAAAGATATTTTCAATATTGCCTACGTCCCACCATTCATTCATGTTTTCTTTATCAACTTTTTAATGTACAGTTTCTTCACTTCCATTTTTATGCATTAGGGCCTATTTTTTTTTCTTTAAAATTCTCAAGGAAGAGCAAATGCTAAACTGAAAAGTTATTTTGTTCCTATGAGTTAGAAGTTTCTGAAAATTTTACTCTAAGTCCAAGGGAATATATGAATGATATATGTGTTTAATTTTCTATCCAGCTGTAAAAGAATAACCCTGCAGTGACTTTTTCTGAAATTAATTTTTCAATGACAGGTTCATGTTCATCAAATAGATTGAAATTCACAGGAAAAAGTGCCCTGTTGGGATGATGTGGTGTAGTCATAAAAACTACCATGCACACTGAAGATTTTTCATTTCTCCAAGGCTGACCAGAAAGATGTAACCCTGTTAGTCCCGACAAAGGAGAATTCCTCCTCCAGCCAAACACAATTGATTGTCTTATTTTCTACTGGCCTCCAGGAAAGAATTTTTTTTCAAAGAAGAAAAATAGACACAGAGTTTTGTGGTTTAAGTATTGACTCTAAAGTCGGACCTAGGCTTGATGGTGTGCTCTACTCTTATCTGCTATAATATCTTTTAAAGTTGATTATTTTTCTCTTTTGCACTCTTTATTTTTTAATTGTGGTAACATTGATTTACATTGTTGTTTTTATTTTGAAAGTATCGGATCCCCCCTACTCCGGTTTTGTTACTATCAAGCTTCCCCAATCAAAGCACCCATAATCCTCCACCACAGTTCATTGTGCTCCTTCCCCACTTGGGGTTTGTGCCTTCCCTTTTTCTCTGCCTCTGAATATCTCAGTTCTATAATTAGCTTTCAAGAGTTTGCTTTTGAGTTTGACTCTATCTGGCCCTTTATCTGGTTTTTCTAGATTCCACCTGTGACACCCTTTAATATTTATCATTTTCCTTCTGACTGACTTTGCTTAGCATAATCCCATACAGCTTTGTTCATGTTGGTACAAATGATACAAGTTTATCTTTTTGGTTGCTGAGTAGTTTTCCACTGTATATATATACCACATCTTCTTGATCTGCTTACTTGTCTTTAGACACTTAAAGTTGTATCCATAGCTTGGCTACAGTAATAAACATGGGAGTGCAAATGTCCTTTAGGATTAATTCTTATATAGTTTATCACTGATGTTCTCAAACTTAATTTATTTTCCCCAAAGCAGAATTATGCACATTAATAAGATGATTGGCACACAATAGGCATTCAAAAGTATGAGATTACAGTTAAGATAAATATTCACATTATTTCCCCTATAGCTAGGCTTGTCTCAATCTGCCATAGCAGTTACCTCTGAAGCAAAGATTCACTCTTGGTGCTGCCAGTGTTGTTGCTGTTATTATTGTTAAGAAACAAGATTTTTTGCCCTTCCTTAGGGACCTGGTGGTATGTTGGAGATCTGGTTAAAGAACTCTGACCTTACCAAGGAACTGGAAAATGAGAGTGGAAAGCCAGGGAAGTCTTTCTTTCCAGAAACACAATTAGATTTAAACCATTGATCATTTTGTGTGGAAATAGACATTTTAAAGGTCAGTAAAAAGAGCTCAGCTTTTTATAAGAATGAAACTTGTGGAGGGAGTTGTCACCCCAATTATAGTTACAATTTGTCAGCTGTGGGTCTGATATTAAAGGTCAGCAGGAAACAACTGTAGTCCAACCTGTCAATTTGTACTTGTGACTTCTATCGAGCACCATACAATTTTCCATTTGTTATCATATTTAAAACAGTAATGCAATTTTTTTATAAATAATTAGACCTTTTGAAGAATAAATTCAGTGTCTGGGCATGACATTTTATTTGCTTTTGCAAAACTCTCCCTGAGTGACTTTATTCGGTCTTATTCTAAATATCCCCCTCCCCCATCTTTAACGCCCATCTCTCTCCAGGGCTCCAGCAGCCTTTACTCCCATTAGCATCTGCTCTGGAGTCAGGCAACCTGGGCTTGCGCTGAATGCCAGCCCTACCTGAGACCTTACATTATTACTCTTTGCCAAATGGAAGTGATAGTAAAACCTCCCTCACTAGGTTTATTAGAACAGTACTGACACAAAATAAGTGCTCCATCAATATTCTATGGACTTATCTGAATTCCCTACCAGAGTTATGAGAAGCTACAGTAGTGATGAGAGGGGGACCCTTACGCGTGAATCTAGATCAGTAACTGCGGCATAGAAGTTCAGTACTGACTGACTGAATTGATGGACGAATGAGTCAATGGTCCTTTATGGGAGGAAAGGACTGCGAATCCACAGACCACTGCGTTGTCATGGTCTGTGACTTGGCCATCTCTTGTCTTTTTTCCCCCTAGCTCCCCAGTGCGTTCCTGCCTCTGGTAATTAATTGATAGTCTGGGGCATGTCTTGTGTTGCTATAAGTTTTTTCATGTGCAATGTAGTTTATTATCGAAGCCCATCAATAAATGCTTTTCTATTTGGACAAGGTTTCAACGTTCTATTATATAAAATCTATGTCTAAATAGAGACCCGAATACGCTTTAAGTATGACAGTGATTTTTCTTACAGGTAGTGAATGAGAAGTGGGCAAGCAGAATAATTTTCCCTAAGGTTAATGTGTGCACGGGAAAACCGCACACAAACCCGAAACCGCGTGAAGCGACACCAGGTCCTGGCGCGCAGCGAGTACCCCAGCCCCGCCCCCGTCGCGCCCAGGCCCCGCCCCCGTCGCGCCCAGGCCCCGCCCCCGTCGCGCCCAGGCCCCGCCTCCCGCCCCGGCCCCGCCCCGCCCCGCCCCTCGGTCCCCTGGTGCCTCCTGGCCGAGCGTCCCCACCCGGAGCACCGCCTGTCCAGCCGACGCTCCCCGGGCCCGACCCCCTGAGCCGGTGCCTACAGCTGCCCGAGCGGCTCGGCGAGGAAAGATGGCCGCCCTGACGACGGTTGTGGTGGCGGCGGCAGCCACCGCGGTGGCCGGGGCTGTGGCGGGGGCGGGCGCGGCCACCGGGACCGGCGTGGGAGTAGCACCGGTGCCGCAACAGGTAAAGGCGAGCGGGCGGGAGCCTCTCGGGGGCTGGGGCCCTCGGGGCCGCCGGCCGGGGCGGGCGCGGCCTCTCGCCCTGGGGCGCAGCTGTGCGCTCCCCTCGCCCGGGGCCTGGCGCGCGCCGGCGGCCGCGCTGTGTTGGCGAGTGCGTTTAACTGAACCACATCCATGTGGGCAGGGAGTAACCGGGTGGACCCGACTCTGCAGCTCCCTAGCCGTGTGCTCAGACGCTCCTTATCCTCTGGACGACCCGGTGCCTTCACTCTGCACCTTCTCGACCATCGTGGTCATTGTGTGGGGGAAGCCCGGGCACGGGGCTTGGTTGGACCGTGGTCAGGGCCAGTACTCGGGGGACTGTTTGTATTGTAACCGGTGCTGGGAGCGCATGGCGGAGTAAGAGGGGAGCTGGCCCCAGGCAGGTTTGTTTCCTAAAATCATCTTCTCCCCCACCCCCTTTTCCACCCTGAGGACCAGAAGATCCCTCAAAGAGAATTTTGATGGACCCAGTTACCCAGGCCGAAGACCTTGTTCTCATCTCGTTCTGCACAGCCCGCTTCCAAAGCACAGGCAGGTCCTGTGCGTTCTACCTTCAGAATAGATTCCAGGCTCCTGCTCTTTCACCCCCAGTAGGAGACCTCCAGTCTCCTACCCTTGACCGCAGGGTCATCTCCCTGGCTGAACTGCTGTCCTGACTTGTTTCTAAGTCTAGTGTATTCTCAGCAGCCAGGGTGATTTAGTAGCCCAGTAATGTAGCTCTGCAGCTCGGAACCCTGAGTAATAGCCATTGACCTGGTGCAGGTCCTGTCAGCTGTCCCAACCACTTGCCTCCCTGTGCGGCTTCTCCTATCCCTTCTGAGTCCACAGCAGCCTCATTGTTCTCTGGTGGACCTTCAGCTAGGCCAGTCCTTCTGTAGCAACTTTGCAATTACGGTCTGCTCTGCTTGAAATGCTCTTCTGGTGATCCCGTAGCTGGTCCTGTCACCTTCGTCAGATACCTGTGAGATGCCATCACTTCATTGATTCTTTCCATGACTGCCCCAAACTGAGTGACCTTACCACACCCTGCCTCCTTTTCTGCTATTATTTTCTCCACACACTTATCACCACATGATTCATTATGTGTTTTTTTACTCTATTCTCCACCCAACCCACACATAGGAGGGCTCACATTTTGGGAGGTTTTATTCTCAGCACCAAGAACTGTGCCTCTTTATTCCTGGAACATAGTGGGAACTTAATATTTGTGGGTCAGTCCAAACCTGAAGGAAGGCTCTTCTCATGTGAACTGTGATGGGTTCATTCTTTGTTTTTTTGGTTTTTTTTTTCCCTCTAAGGAAATACAATGTCCTTGGATACTTATAAAAGCTCAAGAAATTCCACCTCAGGCAAAAGTCTCACACATGCTTTATGATTCTCTTTATTATTCTAACTCTGCCCCAAATATCTTGGGAAAAAATATAGACTATGTAAAGATACATAATATATAAAATATTTTAAAGTACATTAGAAATGTCTGGCAAATTGTCTGACCATAATGGTTTGCCCATCTTGCTAGCTTTCTCCATGGAATCTTCCTGGCTTGCTCTCGTTCAGTGATTTTTTTTCTCTAAATTTTATTTTCAGGTTTGCATTTCTCACTGATTTCTGATTACTGTTATTAATGGCCAGATTTATCTTTCCGCTGTAGTAATTTTCCCAGATTGCCTTTCCAGGGTTTGGAGCAGATTTACCTGTGGTGCTGTTGGAAATGTTTTGTCAGTTCCTGACATTTAGCTATGTCTGGAGACATTTGTGCTTGTCAGAACAGCAGGAGATAATGGGGTATGTGTGTATGTGTGTCTGCTACTAACACCTAGTGAGTAGAGGCCAAAGGACAGCCCCACACAGCAAAATGTTACCTGATCCAAAATATCAATAGGGCTGAGGGGCTGAGAAACCTGCTTCAGACCCTCTCATGTTAAGGGAAGGCAGAGCTTCCTGGTTGACAATTACAGCAATAAAGGGGTAGATGTCCTCAAGAGTCTTTGGGGTTCAAAAAGAAAAAAAAAGGAAAAGGGAATAGAATCAATGCTGTACCTTAAGGGGTTTTTTACTTTAATTATGTGTGCTTCATTTTTTTACTCCCCCTAAAATGTCATAAACACACATACACCTATACTCTCAAATTCTATTACCTAACACTGAACTTGATTGTTTGTCATATGATTAAATGATCGAATGTTACTATTGGTCTAACTGTGTAACCAGTTAATGTTGTCTTAAGAGATAATTTTCCTGATCACAGCCTTGTGGCATTAGAGATGTCCCGCCCAAATAGCTAAAGTGTTGGTTTCAGTTTGCTAGCACTTCCATTATAACATACTGTAGACAAATTTATTTTATCGCTACTTGGGAGGCTAGAAGTCCAGGATCACGGTTCTGGTGAGACTCACCGGGTACGTAGAAGACTGCCATCTCATGGTGTCCTTGAGTGCCCTTTCTGTGGGCATGCAAACACACAAAGCCAGGCAGCTACATGAATTTAAAGGGGGGGAGGGAACATAAATTCTAACAGTTCCCTTAAATTACTTTGGAATATTTACCTTTGACATTTCAAGACTATTTTACATTGTGTTTCATTCCACAACCTTCCAGAGTTTTATTTTACGTTGTGTTTCATTCTACAACCTCCCTTACCCATTACAAAAATAGTGTGTCCTATGAATTCTTTTAATAGTTGTATGTTACTTGCTCATGATCCCTCTTAACCAGTTGCCTTTCAAAACTGATGACCATAATCTCTTTCCCCTCCTCTCAAGTGCCATTTGCCTATTGATCAGTTTTGTTGTTAAATTATGACTTGTCGAAGTATCTTCAAAGTATACTTGTATATGTCCTGGTTTAATACTAAGACAAGACTGTGTCATCTGGTTTCTGTAGTTTATAGAGCCTTCTCTTTGATGGCCTGAATTTTACGGCCCTTGACTGCCTTTGAGTAGTCCATATGTAAAAAGTACATTCCTTCCCTCACTTTAATGAATATTCAAAATGAATTTCCTCTAGAAGATCATACACAAACATAGGGCTCTGTGTATGTCTAGATGTGATAGACTCTATAATTGTATCTCCATCTCCAGGGATGGCCACATCCTAATCCTTACCACCTGTGACTATGTGGCCTTACAGGGTAAAAGGAGCATTGTAGTTGTGATTAAATTAAGGGTCATGAGCTGGGAAAATGATCTGAGTGGGTTCAGTGTTTTCATAAGATCTGGTGAATCAGAGTAGGTGATGATATGATGGAATCAAGAGGATGAAGAATGTGAGACAGGAAATTAGGAAGCCTCTAAAAGCTGAAAAAAGGAATTGAATTAGATTTTAACAATGAACTTAATGTTGTAATACAGATGTGGCTTTATAAATGATGCACACCTAAAAACATATATTGTTAATATGCAATGGTACGTCAGTTAAAAAAAATTTTTTTGAAAAGAAAATTTATTGCAGCAAAAATAAGTTAATAAGCACTTATAAACGAGGAAGTAGATTCTTCTCTCATGAAACCACCAGAACAAAAACCATCATCCCAAAACTTTTAGACTTCGCCCTCCAGAACTATGAGAATGGATTTGTTTTATTTAAGTCACTAAGGTCATGGGAAACTATTTTGTATGAAGTTTTTCATAATAGCAAGAAGAAACTAATATACCAAGGAAGATTTGAAGAGGATCTTGAGCCCACATGTTGGGCTGACCTTGGAGCTCTTTGCAATCAGAAAGTAAAGCTAACGTAGAGTGTAAGCTGCCTGGCCCACTATGCTGAGGGTTACCCACTATGCACGCAGTCCACTTCAGTGAGGCTTACTGCTTCAAGGCATCTAAGAAAATCTCTGACCAATCGGCAGAGATTTCTGTGCTGCAGACTTGACAGAACTAATTCAAACAAGTAATAACACACTTGATGGGGTAGGGAGAAAGCATCTTTTTTCAGGGTCACCGCATTATCTTATGTAAACTGTCCAGTTTTTTACCAAGACATGTGAGTAGGGAAAGTAACAAGGAAGTATGTTCCATCCACGGATTTTTCTTTAAAAACCAGTAAAAAGAAACTTTCTAAGGAAGACTAGATGTTGGATGTAATAGACAAAGACTTTAAGTCAGCTGTTTTAAATATATTCAAAAAAATTTTTAGAAACGTTGCCTAAAGAACTGAAAGTATGAGAATGATATCTCACCAATAGGTAAGATAGGAAATAAAGAGAGATTAAAATGATCTTTTTCTAAGAATCTGCTGAAATTTTGGAAGGCAGCTATGCTCACTACTGTACCACCAATGCTCAATTGAAAATTTGAAGTTAAAAAGTATATGGATTTATTAGAAGAACTCAATACCAGACTTGAGCTGCAGAGGAATGAATCGGCAAGAATAAAGATGGGTCAACTCAGCTTAACCAGATAGAGGGAGAGAAAGAAAACAAGAATAAAGAAAAATTAAAAGCCCCAGAGACCTGTAAGACACCATCAAGCATACTAACCTACTTAATGAGAACTCTAAAAGAAGAAAAAAGGACAAAACTCTTGAAAGCACCAAAAGAGAAGCAGAAACCTCTACATAGTCTTGTTCTACAGCAGCAGGGACATGTTCTGAGAAATGCATTGCTAGTTTGACTTTGTCACTGTGTGAACATCATAGATTGTGCTTACACAAACCAAACGCGCTGTGGGTGGGTGGTACAGCCTCACGGAACCACTGTTATATGTACTCAGTTCATTGTGAAGTGACACATGATTGTACAAAGGGTTCACAATAAAATTAGCAGTTGAATTCTCCTCAGAAACCTTGGACTCCTGAAGACAGCATTCTGAAAGAAAGAACTTAGCAACTACAAATTCTAAGTCCAGCAAAGTTATTTTTTAAGAATGAAGAGAAGTGAATGAAAGACAACTGAGAAAATGGGGGAAATTATGTACAAATCACATACCTGACTGTATTCAGAACTAGAAATAAATGTAGAGAATTTGTTACAAACACATCTACCCTACAAGAAATTAAAGGACTTCAAGTTGAATTAAAGACTCTGTGGTACTAGTATTCTACACGGTACAGTTCACTACCCAAATTCATTCACTTGAATTCACATGAAGAAGAATATGAAAAAGAGTGCTGTGTAAAGGTAAAGAGGAAGGCAGAGGTATGCATCAGGATAATTAAATTTTTTGTTTGTAACTTTTTTTTTTTTTGAAAATGGAGTCAGAAACACATCGCAGCTCATTCTGTGATGCTGTAGCTACAGTTGAGGCTGTAGCTGCCCTGATACCAAAACCAGACAGCGACATCACTGGAAAGAGAATGGCAGAGCGGTATCTGTCGGCATTCTACTGCGAAAATCTTCGTAACAAACCTCTGACAACTTATGAAGAAGATTGCACACCAAGATCTGTGGGGAATTATTCCAGACTTGTAAGGTTGAGTCACTCTGTGAGACTCAGCGGAATAGTATAATGATACAATAAAGGACAAGAATCACATGATCTCAATAGAAGAAGAAAGAACAATTGACAGAATCCAACATATTTTCATGAAAATGAAGAAAAGGGGATGCAAATCCTGAAAGCACAAAAGGGAAGTGGAGGCCTCTATTTGGTCTTGTTCCATAGCCACAGGGACATGTTCTGAGAAATACATGACTAGCTGGCTGTGTCACTGGGCCAACATCATGGATTGTGCTTACACAAACCAAACGCTATCGCCTACTACACACTGAGGGTAGGTGGTACAGCCTGATGGGACCATTGTCATATGCGCTCATATGCACAGAAATACTGAACTAACCATACAAGGGATTCCCAAAACTTTGATAGAAACACCTCTGAAACACGTAGTTAACCAATACTTAAAAGACAAAGCAGCATGCCTCCCAGCATGACAAGCTTCAATACTTTAAAGATTGAAAGCACCAGGAACAAGAGTGTCAGCTTTCGCCATTTTATTCCCTAGAGGTTCTAAGGGCAGTTAGGTCTGTTGGACCCCATCTAGACCTGTCACTGGCTCTGAGGCAGCTGAAGTTAAGGAAGTGAAGGGCAGAGGGAGGGGGCAGTGGTGTCCTGGAGGGGGACCTCCTGGTTATAGCTGCCCTAGCTTGAACTAGCTCTGCCTCAGGGCCTTTGCACATTCTGGTTCCTCTTCCTGGAATGCTGTTCCCTCCTTTTTGGGTGACTGGCTCCATTCTTCCTGAAACCTCCAGCCCTCCAGCACACCTCTGTGGCCATTCTCACGGAATAAGCAAGCCCTTTGTTCTATCTCCATTTCAGATTGGTTCTGTGATGGCTGTGGGTGTGTGTGTTTTCACCTGCTGCTTATTTATTCTTTTTTTTCTAAATCAGTTTCTAAATTGCACTGAACTTTCAGGCAGGACCTGTGTTAATATGGGTCATCTTTGTTTTCCTTGTGTCCAGAGTAGCACCTGTCACACTGCAAGTGATCCTTTCAGGCTTAAAATGTCTTACTCAGTAATTCAGTGTAAAACAAACTGACTTTTTAAAAATAAAATATGATAGGCCCTAAAACTACCCCCCAAAAAAATGCTATTGTCAACACATAGCTCTGAACAAAATTCCTTATCTCTTTTCATTTTTATCATTGATAATAAATATATTTTTGGGTTTTATGCAGAATGATGGCTGTTTTGGTACTTCCAGCGGAACTCGTCCTTTCCACCTTCAAAACTGGAAACAGAAAGTCAGTCGGACTAAGAAAACAGAATTTATCCGCACAGCAGAAAAATTAAAAAATCAGTAAGTGTAAGAACATTATCACCAAGAAACATTAGCTTTTTACTATGAACAATATAAAGTTAGTTCTACGCCAGCCTTCCCAATCCTGCATGAGTTCACATAAATAAGAGAAAGGTGGGAAGTGTGAAGTAGACAAATCAAACTAGACTAATATAAAGTTAATTTTAAACAGTATGTACATTTATTTTTGTTATGTAAATCTATTTCGGTGAGAACAACAGTTATTTCTTTAGATCTCATATTAAATAACACATTGGCTACACTTCCACTTACTAAGTTAAGTGCTTGGTAACTGTTGTTGAATGGAAAATTCTAGTGAAAAAAAATCTGTGTCCTTGACTTTAATTTTTCGAAATGGTTTTTCAGTTGTTTCCCTGCCATGGTCGCTCATCCTTTCAGATCCACTCAGAACTTCTCAGTAAGCTAAAAAGTTGCCATTTAATGTTTTTTCTTTAAATAAACAGTGATATTTATTGAAAGTTCAGCATCGTTAGCACCCCCGTGTTATGACAGGCATCATGAGGAATGACAAAAGGATTGGAACTCAGAGCACACAACCCTGCCCTGCACTTGAGGCTTTTAAAAATCCTGCTTGAGTTGGTGCAGTTTACTACAGACCTGCATGACGGAGGAAGGAGCCTTGGGAAGATGGAGTGCCTGACCAGAATCAGTGGCAGTTGTCTATTTAGAAATTTCACCTTAAAAAAAAAGTAGACTTGAGATTTTGAAAAGTTATTCCATATTGTCCTTCAGGAGGTTGAATTCTCATTGCATTTTTATAGTATACATATTTTTAATTCTCAGAATTTGAGAAAATAAGGTTTATTTTCTTTGCTTCCAGAGTGCTTTACCTTAGTCAGCGTTAGACTCGAGGCCAAGGGTTCTGGTTTCTCTCTCAGCAGCTAGTGTCCATTTATGTCTGGACCAGCAGAGCATGTCAGTGGGGACACTTTGTTGGCTTTACAACTTTCATAAGATTTTGGAAAATGTAGTTGAAAGGCTGTGGGAAAAATTCTGAGTGTTTGTAGCCTCTAATTCTCAAAAGAATACAAAGAAAAATGCAATGTAGACTATAATGCTATTTCATTTTCATTTTAGATAGTATATTACATGGTTCAAAATTCTATCCCTCGTAAAGGGCCCCCGTGGAAGCTGTCTATTTTACCTTGATCTCAAGCCACCCACTTCCCCTCCCCTCAGACAACCACTGTCACTAGTTTCTGCATTCTTCCACAGTATTTTATATGCTTACAAGACAAATACATAGTTAGATATTTCCTTTTTCAAAGAAAATGGTAGCACATTGTACACATTGTTTCTGCATCTTGTTTTGTTTTAATCTAAGAGTCCTAGATATCAAGAAATTGTTGATTTTTAGATACCCACAGTCTAAAGATGTGCTGAAGTATGTTGGGGTGAAACTACATAATGTAGTGATTTTCCTTTTAAATATGAGAGGGAGGGAGGGAAGGAGGGAGGGAGGGAGGGAGAGAGGGAGGGAGGGAGAGAAGAAGAAGAAGAAGAGGAGAGAGAATGAGAATTTATCATTCTCCATTTGGGGTTGTCTGACCTTTTCATGTAAAACCTTTGTTACATAAAGAAGAGTGGTCAAGAGCTCTTCTCCTTTCAGTACAGAGAATGGAGAATGTGATGCTGCTGCATTGTTTTTCTATGTTTGAATCTGCCAGTTTAACCTGCCCTATAGTAATGATTTACTGGGTTATAGTCAGTCTTTGTTGTAACAAGCAATGCTGGAATTAATTACAATATCCACATAGGTCCACCTTGTTTTGCATGTGTGAGTCTATCAATAGGAAGAATTCCTGGAAGTAGAAACTCTGGGTCAAAGGTATTTGAACTTCATTTCAGATAAATATTATCGCCTGTACAGTTCCACCAGCGGTGTATGAGAGGACCTGTTTCTCACAATTTGTCCATAAAATAAAATTTCATTGTGTGTGTATATACACAGAGGTAGAGATACATACAATTACATATATGTACTATTGATAAAATTATTTGTTTATAGACATATGTTGCACATCTGAAGGGTGAACATTGTTACTTTGGATAGTTTCATTTTGGTGTTTCAGCTATTTTGAGTGAGGTTGAACCTCTTATTATTTGGCAGTTTGCCTGAATTAGTGTGTCTTCATTGGTTACTATGTCTAATTCAGGGATGTCAAATATAACTGACTGTTCTATCTTATTTGGTGTCTATGGTAGATATTTCCATTTGCTCATCCTGATTTCCCCCAGCCCCAGCCACTGCCTGGTCAGCAGCACCTCATTCTATTGACCAAATAGATTCCAATTAATAATCCAAATAAATTCCAATAGATCAAAATCAGTGTGACACCTTTGTTGTACCCACTGCTTTCTCTCCCAAACACACATGCTAAGCTGTGATCCCCTCTGCCTTTGGCACAGCTGTGTATAGTCTCTGGTGCAGTCCTATCTTTTACCTCAATGCAGCTAAAGTTAAGTTTTCTCTCTGTGTGTGACAAAGTGAAAAAGATCAGGAAACTTCCTTATTTGCTCCTTACATTGTATGAAATTAAATCAATGACTAGAGACTCATCCACTGATGGGATCCAACATCAGTGGAGAACTGCTCATAGTAATTTTCTCTCTTTGAGAAAAAGAAAACAGGTGTGGGGAAGATTACTTTTTTGTCTAACCAGGAAGTTTTCTTGATAGTGTTTGTTTTGTTTTATTCCTGGGCCTAAGCTAACCACTCTTAATGCTAGGCGGACTAAACCCAAGGAGCAAAGATAAGAGGAAATAAGCTTTGAAGTAAACGTAGACAAGATTTCCTAAAATGTATTCAATTTCTTATCTTAGATGATTTGCCTCTTGAAGTTTTTTAGGTTTTTTAAAATAATGTTAACAGCTTAGTGATGAGGAGGTTCACCCCAGGAGAGTTTAAATGTGTCTCCCAAGAGCAGTTGTCAGCAGTGGTTGCCATTTTCAGACTGCAATGACACTGGCATGGAATCATTTACCAACAGTGTGTAATTTTCAAAAGAGGTCTGTGACCGCATTTTCCTAAGTTAACATTTTGTGATTTAAGCAACAGTGCAAGTTACTTGTGGTTTTAGTTGAACTTCATTCTAACTAGTATTTTGACCCCCCCCCCTTGGCCTTATTTAACCCGAGTAATTATATTTTGGCTCCTTAGATGATGTAACCCAAATACAAAGTACTGATTATTATAAGTGTCTTTGTATTTTGAGCAATTAAAATATAATTAAATCATACTTATACCATCTGTTTCTTTTCCTAAAGAGTTATTAACATAGAAAAAGATAAACACAGTCAATTCTACAACCAAAAAGGTGACTTCAGAGTTGAGCATAGTATGCTGGAAGAGTTGGAAAATAAATTCATTAACAGCAGGAAAACAGAAAGTAAGTTAAGTTCATGATGAACTAAAATCTGTTGAGTGATTTGAAGTCGTAGTTTTGCCCTGTGCTTTGTCTTTGTGCATTGACTGTGCTGTATTCTTTATAAAGAGCTACTCAGTGATAAGCTTGTCTGTTAGGGCTATGTGTTTATCACTTTCTGTGACTAAGTTATGCTGACTGCATTGTTTTCTATGTATATTTCTTCAGTTTAATAGGTAAATGAGGGTTTAGGTTTTTGGCTGACAACCCAGTAAAAGTCATAAAATTCCTAAAATAAAGGGAAATTGATTCCTGGAATGTCTGATCTTAGCTCATCACCTGAGCTCTGACCTACCTAACCACCAGTGGATTCAGAACTGGTGCTTAGCAGTGACACCAAGTCATCAAGTCACATTATTGTAGAGTAGATTTTATCTGATACAAACTCCTTATATTACAGAATGCTTATCATTACTTAAAGGAGAAATAATGATTATCAAATTATTAAGCTTATTAAGTATTAACACTTACTGGACAGAGGTATATTACTTATACGCAAATGTAACACTGTGCCATCTTAAAAAGTCATCCTTTGTCAGGTCGTGGCAATAATCTTCTCGCTGTTCTCTTGGAATGACAATAGAACCTAATATAAAAATGAGATTTCTAGCTCTTCACTTTGACTAAACATTCCACTCCAGTGTTTTCTTAATTCACCTCACTTTTTTTGTGGACATCTGAGTGGCTGATTGTTCTCTCTCTTGATCTTGCCAGTAAATACTCTCTCCACTCTCTGCATTTTAAGTCACAGGCAAGTTTTTCTTTTTGTTTTATACTTTAGACTTTTGTTAGTTGCTCTTTGTTTTTTCTCAGATAGGAGAGGAAGGAAGCATTGTTTTATGTATCTGGATATAGACATTTCCCCCTTACGTATTGCAGTTTAGAAGAAGTGAGCATCTATTTTTTGCCTAAAATATCATGTCACAGTTTTTGCCTGCATTTATATAATGCTGTCCTCAAAGAGTTTGCCTCTATAGAGTATCAGTTCTCAATAAATTAGTAAAAGATTACTTGCCTTACAGTAGTATCACTATAGCTGATCAAACTGGCAAAACAAAACAACAAAAAACAGATTTCTAGTTGCCTAACTTTACTAGAGAAGTTTCTTGGCCTAAAGTTCTAGCAGTAAATAAGGCCTTATAAAATAATGATGTATTTATACATTATTACTTTATACAATTGTATGTAGCAATTGTAGAATTTCTTTCATGGAACTCTTGGTTTAGTAAAAAATAGAATCAACCAAAGTTACATGAAACACATCTAAGGTTTATTTTGGGTATTAGCATTGATTCCATGCCGAGGTAGACTTTTAATTACTTTTAAGGATTTTCTGGCGGAGTTCTTAGTGCTTCATGCTCATTTATGAAAAAGTGACCAAAAAACCAAGGGGTGCATAAGTAAAGCACCCCAAGGATGTGAAAAATTACTCCACTGTTGTATACTTATGCTATATATGTGTGTCTATATGGATGTGAATATGCTGTGAACTTAGTAATTTAAATAAATACTAAATATAATTATTACTTCAGAAAGAGAACACAAAAGATGAGCCCAGTCTTTCTGTTACCGATACAAAACATGTGAGAATACCGTTAAGATCATGCTATTTGTCTGGCTTTTCTTGTGGGCATAACATCTTTCTTCAGACCAGTCCTGTGGGTCAGGCCTGGTAACTTGTGGCTTTGATGCCACCAGTGACCCCTGTGGCGGCTGCTCAAAGTCGTGACACTGACACCATTGTCATCAAGGATGTGGTTAGATAAAATTCTCTTTGGGAATTTTGTCAGTATTCACAGAATTAATACTGTTCTACTTGATGATTTTAATAATCTAACCAGAGTTGAGATCAAATTCTATTTCCTTAAGCTATGACCAATCAAAGAGAAGAAAACACAAAGAACAAAACATGACTAATTCTAAGCACTGATCTGTATATTTAAAAGTGTCCAAGAGCTCTAACTACTGGGTAGGGGGAACAAAGGGTATTTTATAGTAAGATCTAACCCACTGTGCTTTTAAATATTGGAGGAATAGGAAAGCTGTTTTACTTATTTGTTTTTTACTATTTTATCTTTTTCTGAGTGATGGTTATGAGTCTTATGTGTAGAATCCTAAAATGTAGTGACATTTGGTATGACAATTTTAAAGTACATACTTCTTTACAGGAGCAAAAATTCAGCAACAACTGGCCAAAATACATAACAATGTAAAGACACTTCAGCATCAATTAAAAGATGTGAAACCGACACCTGATTGTAAGTAAATTTTGGCTTTCTTTTTAATGATATGTTAATGTTTTCAAGTGTTTGTTGGAAAATCTTATACTTTTCTAATAGGAGGTTTTTCTATTTGGCACTAGTGGAGCTAAGTCGATTTTTTTGGTGAGGGTTTAATAAGGATACACTGGAAAACTGTATTGTCCGATGTTATGTAAGTCCTTTTCCCTTTAAAATGCTGTCTAATTCTTACAAACCATGAGGTAGGTAGGATGATAGTATTCATGGAATGAAGACTCTGGTATAGAGGGATTCAGATTCAGCTGATAACAAGGGGAAAAGGTGAATTTCCTGATACCTAGCCTAAACTTTCCTCATCATTTGCTTTTCGATGTAATTACATTTCAGAGGCATTTTGAATACCTAATGGAAAGGTTAAATATTTAGGGGCAGATGTTGGTCATTTGAGGAAAACAAATTGTATTCTACCTCCCTGCTTTGACTGACATTCATCCTGAAGGACCAAAACAGTACAATAAGGTGCTCAAGATGTCCTGAAATCCAGACATGTTTGGATTCTGGACTCCAGAATCAGACAGGTGTTGGGCCAGCTCTTGATCTTTCTCTCACTAGTTTCTTGATGTCTTTTCAAGTTACCTGATTTTTCTGCACTTCATTTCCTCAGCTCTTAAGCATCCTTTATCATTGAACCCAACTCAGCGTTTGTTGGGGACATGAAGCAGGACAGTGCCTGTAACGTGACTTGCACTGTGCTTATAACAGTGGGGGCACTGAAATGGATTATTACTGCCATTTCCTACTAAATCAGTACATGAGACCATGAAGTACTAGAAAGGAATCAATGTCTTTTTATGATTATTATTTATAAGAATGACCAAAAAGAATCCATAAAGAAAAAAGTGAGCATAGTCAAGTACTTAAAAAAAGAAGCACATAAACAGTAGAAAGGCAAATGGGGAAAATATTAGCAATGTATATGTAGTTTCAAAAATTAATATCTATAATGTATAAAGAGTGCCTACAAATTAGAAAAGAAAGGTAAATAAGAGAAAAATAGGCAAAGGTTATAAGGTATATATTATCGCAAAAGAAATAGACACAGATGAACAAAATGAAAGGCAAAAACTTATTTCTATTGATTTAACTGACATTTAACTGACATAATGTACATCAAAGTACATAGGAAGGTACCCTTTCAGGAGTGGCAAAATGTGGATCCTCCTGAAGGTGAACGAGCTGGCGTCTCACGTGCTATAACTTGCTCATGCTTTATTTAGCATGTCAGGCTTCAGCGTTACCCTCTAACCACGTTTCCTTGAGCATGCTCGAATGTATATGCAAAGCAGTTTATCACAGCAGTCAGCCACATTTTGTTAAATAAAAACTGTAAGTCACAAAAATGTGTGTAGTATGAAATTTTTTATAGTTAATAATATTTAATGATATGTATATGTAAGGAAAAAATTTGTACTCAAAAATGTTGCAATCATAAAATTAGCTTTTTTCAAGTACCACTTTCTTAACTTTTAGGCTAAGAAATCTTTTTAAAGTAAGATAACAGTCTATATTTTTCCTAATGTTTAATTGTTAGCCACACTGAAATATTAAATAACATATTTCCTTCTTTTCCCTTTTAACAGTTGTTGAGAAGCTCAGAGAAATGATGGAAGAAATTGAAAATGCAATCAACACTTTTAAGGAAGAACAGAGATTGATGTATGTTTTAAACTCATTTTAATATCAAGTTATTGACCTTTGTTTTCCAATAACTCTATTGTTCTATTTTTACCTATTTAGGACTAATCTCACAAAAAAGTAGTTTGCTACCTATATTCTCTTGATTGAGACTTTTAGACTGCTTTTCATGTTTAAAATAAATTTCCATTTACACTTGGCCTCTGTAAAATCCAAAATAAGAATTTGA
Organism: Uropsilus gracilis; assembly: GCA_004024945.1. Lineage (NCBI taxonomy): Eukaryota > Metazoa > Chordata > Mammalia > Eulipotyphla > Talpidae > Uropsilus > Uropsilus gracilis. The sequence goes on from PVHY01008406.1 coordinate 25,852, forward strand.
AGGTTTATTTTTTTCTCTAAGAAATTGCTTTTAACGTTAAAATTTATAAATGTTAATAATATTAAGTGAAAATGGCATGGGAAGAATTGAGAATAATTCAATTTGAGGGAAAAGGCTAATATGAATTTATTTTTCAAACTTTACAAATTTTAGATATGAAGAGCTTATTAGAGAAGAGAAAACAACTAATAATGAATTGAGTGCCATTTCAAGGAAAATTGACGCCTGGGCTTTGGGCAGTTCAGAAGCAGAGAAAGCTTTCAGAACAATGTCCAGCAAAGTTCCTGCAGACAAAGTAATGTCAAGTACACTTCCAGAGGAAGTGATAGATTTTGAAAACTTCCTTCAGCAAACAGGGGGGCGACAAGGAGGCTGGGATGAGTATGATCACCAGAACTTTGTAAAGGTGAGAAACAAGCATCATGGGAAGCCAACATTTGTGGGAGAAGTTCTAGAACACCTTCCTGGAAGAACTCAGGATGAAGTTCAACAACATGAGAAATGGTATCAGAAATTTCTGGCCCTCGAAGAAAGGAAAAAAGAGGTGAATAATCTTTATAGTAGCTATTATTTGTTGCATATTTCTGTGTTCCAGGTAAGTAACATGTATTATTAAATTTAAACAACTACATGGGGTGTGTTACAGCTTCTCTCCCATCTTAAAGAAGCATTGAGAAGTTATGTAATTTTACCCTACTATAGTGGAACTATAGTTGAACATCCTCATGGCCAACATTGCTACCCCAAGAAATTATGTAAAAGAACACACAGCTTGTGATTAAGTACAAAGTCTTCTATGTCCATCAGAAATGCAGGAAGTCCAGGCTTATGACACAAGCCATCTTATCAACAAAAGGTACACAGTTTTCAGTAGATGATAAAGGGTCAGTAGGAATAAACCTTTTTTGACTCTTAAAAGTTTTTCTGAGGTTTGCCACTTTAGCCTCTGTTTATTTTAAGACTCAAAATGTTCACCACCCCCAAAGAGTAACTCTTTTAATTATAGCAAATACTTTCAAAATTTGGTTTCCCCAGAACTTTCTGGCTTTGCGTTACATCAGGATCTGTACTGACCAGCTGAGCTGGATAGTTCTTTGCTATGGGGGCTGTCCTATTCCGAAGCTTCTCAGGTATGCCCCGAAAGCTCTGAGTGTCCTCACTTAGGTTTTTCTCACTTCCTGAAGTGCCCTATCTCTTTTCTTCCACTTACCTACCAAATCTGCCAGGTCAGATACTGCTTCCTTCCTTGTTTCCACTCAAACACAGGCAGTCCCCCTCAGAATTTCACTGATGATTCATTTATACCTCTTTGGTGAGGTGTATATTCTGTAACCAGAATTTATGCACATACCTTTTCTCCCCTAGAGTAGTCCTGGTCCTTGGGCCAGGTGTTAGTTTGTCCACTTGTCTGTGTCACTGGTCTCCAACAAGGAAAAGTGATTGATCCAGAATCAGCTACTCAGTAAGTGCCATTGTGTTCAGTTGATTTTCTCTTTGTAGAAACTTTCTCGTTCAAGGAAACATTGCATTGATTCATACTTTGCAAAATTCCCTGTATTATTTTGGCCTGCCCCTTTGACCAGCACTGTCCTATATGACAGTTGTATTGTCACAATCAGCGAGGGCTCCTATCACGTGACATTGTCCATAGTACACGTACCTCAAGAATTAAAGGAATGAATGATACGCTAGGAGGAAAGATCAAAAACCAGTTTCCTGACTTGAGGGAAAACTAAATCAGCAGGTGTCTTCTTCTTTGTGATATAGAAAACCTGCTAGAATTTTAAATAATCTTTATATACTCACATATATAAAGCTATGGAGGGTTTTTTTTTTAATGTTTGTGAAGCACCGTGTGTCAGACTGTGATTCATTTACTCTTCACAGTAACCCAGTTGTTCACAGAAAACCTGCCAGTTCACAAATGAGAGAAATGAAAACAAAGTGACTCATCTGGAGTCACGCGTGGCCAGTGGCAAAGCTCTCAGTCACCCCAGTTTTTATACCTCTTCTGATATTTGGCCAGGACCGGGTCACTCAGAAAGTAATCAAGCCTAGAAAGAGGATTCAGAAGTAGAATTGAGATGATGAGAGAGGAAAGGGGTGTTTCTTCTGTACACAGGGGAAAGGAGCAAATACTGATTTACAGGAGGTGAAGGGCAGGAGGAAAACTCATGAGAGGCGGTCCTTGTGAGCCTGGGGAGTAAGGCAGGAGGAAGTCAAAAGAATAAGCCCTTTTGGTGTTTTACAACATACATTTTTTTTAAAAGACAAAGTAGAAAAAAGTTGCATTTGTTAAAAAAAAAAAAAAAAAGCACTTTAAAACCCAAGTAACCCACAATCTTTCTTTTTAGCAAGATGGATTTGAAGTTATATTTTAAGGTGTTTTCGGTTATTAAAAATAATCTTCTCTTGCTGCCTTTTTTAAAAATCAGTCTATTCAGAGTTGGAAAACTAAAAAGCAACAAAGAAAGGAAGAAATTTTGAAGCTAAAAGAAAAAGCAAATAATACACCTGAGTTTTATAACAAACAAGAAGATAATCAGAAGCAAAAAGAGGAACACAGAAAGAAGCAGAAATTGGCAGTTGAAGCTTGGAAAAAACAAAAAAGTCTAGAAATGTCAATGAAATATGCTTCCCAGTTAAAAGAAGAAGAAGAGAAAGAGAAAAAGCAGCAGAAGGAACGTCAGCGCCAGTTTAAATTAAAGTTACTACTAGAAAGTTACACCCAGCAAAAGAAAGAACAGGAAGAATTTCTGAGACTTGAAAAGGAGATGAGGGAAAAGACAGAAAAGGCAGAAAAAAGAAAAACTGCTGCTGATGAAATTTCCAGGTTTCAAGAAAGAGTGAGTAGTTAGTTTTCTTGCCACTCACAGTGGTATTACTTCCCAGTTCAGCTCCGCAAAGATTGAGTGCTTGTGATGTGGATGCGCCTATCCCTAGCCTTGGTATACTGAAATCAGTAAGCCACGCGCCTGGGTTTCTAAATTAGAGTTCATGGGAAAGGTAGATGTGGAAGTGGTTGAAGTGGTGAATAGTGTGATAAAGGAGAGGTAAGGAGAAAGCTCTAGAAGCGGGCTGTGCACAGGTGTGTCAGCCAGAGGGGGATACTTGGGTTGAGTCCAATAGGAAAAGAATGTGGAGGGGTCCCTTCTGACAGAGAACAGGGTCCATGTGGATGAATGTAGCTTGTGGCAGGAGAAACTATAAATACTTCAGTGTTCTCAGGATATCTGGTGGGAGGAGGGGACCAGCCAGATATAGCCAACCTGGAAAAGGAATGGCTGGCCAGATGGTAATGGTCTCATTCTCTGCCACTGGCTGGCTTCCATCCCTGCCCCCGACCCCCACCCCTGCCCCACACCCTGCTCCTATGATACGCTTGCTCACTGTCCCTTTCCCCAGCCTAGTGGAGCGTCACAAGGTAGAGGCATTCTCTACTTTGTTCATCCCTATAGCCCAAGATCTGGAACATTCTAGATACTTGATGTATGCTTAAAGGAATCATGATTATTACTGAGGTAGGATTATAGCTGATTTTGAAGAAATGTATACAAGAAAAGTGCTAATTAAAGACAAAAGAGAATTCTGTTCAAAAAGTAAGAAAAAAAATTAGGAAAGTACCTGAAAGTAGAAAAGGGTACAGGTAAGATTTATCTGTTAGGAATACTGTTAGGAATTGTTACGTGCATCCAAATACATAGGGCAACGCTCATAAAGCAAAAAATAAAGGAAATAAAAAGAAAAATAATAGACAAAACCATTAATGGAAATTTTCTTCATACATATAAATCTGTTTAATAATGGGTGAGCCCACCCTCAAAAAGGCACATAGGTCATATCATAAAAGACTTAGAAAAAAGAAAATCTAAGAAACAGAAAATATAGGACAAATCTAAAACCATATATGCTGTATTGCTAAGTGAGAATGAGCTTACCTCAGCTGTGAGAAGACAGGGAGCTTTAGATTGGACCATGAAGAGCCACCTAAAAGAAAGTCTTTTAGGAAGGTTATGCATGCATGATATTTATATTCAGAAAAACAAAACTCAGCCTTTGCTGGAAAGGGTTAGTGTTTTAGGTAATTGAATTTTACTTCCAAGCAATTCAATTTTGAAATGAATTCTGATTACTTTTTTTTAATGTTATGTTTTTTAGGACTTACATAAACTTGAATTGAAAATTCTAGACAGACGGTCAAAAGAAGACGAAAAGGCAGAAAAACAAAGAAGACTCACAAAATTAAAAGAAAAGGTACCCTGGACTGAGATTTTTATCGAGTTCCATACTTATTTACATATTACAAAGCATAACTTAATATAAAGCAGCTATTGTTTGAATTTCTATCCTGTTGCATAATAAACACCTACTTTTCATTGACCACAAATTACTTCTCTTCCCACTCTGCATGCTTTTTTCCCTTTTTCTATATGAGCCTCTATTTTGGATCTAGGACAACTGTGAGCATTGCTTCAACTTCCTGGTCATATTGAGAACTGATGTTGATGACTCTCATGGATAAAACAAAGGAACCATTGGTGGTTTTTATTCTAACTTGACTAAATCCATTAGGCTGCCCTAGTATCATAAGCATTACATTTCTTCCATTATAGAAAAAAGTAGAACAAAATAACTGAACTAGGAAAATCAGCCAGAATTGCTCTTGATTAATCGATTGAAATGGTCCAAATTTTATTTTAGCTATATATAACCACAATTAGAAGTTTTATGAAGAGGTTGGTAGCAGTTTTTAGTTTTATTATGGTAATATCAGGTATGTTTTGAAACTGCTTTCTCTAACTAAGCATCTTATTCAGTTCCTACTATGATGTTAACAGTTTATATAAATTAACTGACACTCATTGTACTTCTGACTACAGGTGGAAAGCAATGTTAGCAGAGATCCCGCTAGGCTTTATAAACCTACCAAAGGTTGGGAAGAACGAACCAGAAAGATAGGCCCCTCGGGCTCAGGGCCACTTCTCTCTATCCCACACAGGTAAAAAAAAAGGAGCTAGATCTTGTCAGAAATTAGTTAACTACATGTTTCTATTCTGTGTTCTATTTACAGATTATATTTTACAGTAAAGAATCGATAAAGTGAACGACCTACTTTTTAAAGTTAACATTTAATTAGTTAGGGTTATTTAAAATTTCCTATTTCTTTGTAACTGTTCTCCTCTTCTCCTTAGGGCTATTCCAAGCTGGAGACAAGGACTATAGGAAAGACCATGCAAAAAAAAAATGGTGAAATTGGTATTTGGTTACTGAGAATGTCATTTTCACTTACAAAGAGGAGGGTGACTTACCCATGTTCTTTTATCACTGACCTCGTCAGATTGTGCTGTTTGTGAACTGACAGGTATTAAGCAGCATTGTCATTAGTAATTCCTATTAATACTAAGAGGTTTTTTAATGTGTGTGTTGGCCTATTATTGATGTATAAAAGTTTTTTTTTTAAATAAGTTTATGTTATAAACATTATTTCATTTACTGATTCGGAACCTCTCAAAAATTTAGTTTTTCTCATGGCATAGCAAAACTAATTGGCACAATTATAGAGTACCTTTTTTAAAGCTAAAATTTTATAACATTTATAACTGGGGAGGGAGAATTAACTTGAGTGACAAAAATGTAGTTTTTTTTTGAATTATGAAATAAGCTGGCATTTTTCTAAGTATGACTTAACTGGTAGTTTGTCACTTGGAACATTTTGGTGTAATAAATATTTTGTATTTGAAGCATGCTTGTTTTATAAAAAAATATTTATTTAAAAATCTGCTTTCAGCTCATATAGACCTATTATCTGTATTATTGATCTAATCTTTTTTGGTTTCCTTTAGCTATTCCAAATTCCCTTCAGCCTTACTGGACTTAACATATTTATAAAATCTTTGTGTCTTTCACATCTTCCTGGCTTATGCAGTTTTCTTTTCTGCTTCTGTTTACCTCATAACATGAAAATTCTGTTTGAAAAATCAGAAATAAGCTCATTTTAGAATATTTTTATTTCTCTTGGTATCATTTTAAATGTTTCAGAATTGTTAGATTAATATACTTGGTCAAAAAGGTTAATGTTTAAATTTCTAAACCTTTGTATATAAGAAACATTTAAGCTTAATTTCACTCAACCTTTCCTATTACAAAGTCTTAGTTGCTAATTTTAATTTTTTCCACCTTATAGGCAAGGTGCCATACACATAGTAACTAGAAAACTTCTTATAACTTTTATCTTAGAGTATCTTTAATGGTAATTTGATACATTTCAGTCAGGTAACTCAGAAATTTACTATGACTAGTAATCATAACCTTCCCATATTTCAGAGTTAATATTCAAGTTGGTTTCCAATTTTGGAAACTGAATGCTGGTTATACAATTATTGATGCAGAATAAGAGAATTAACATAAAATATCATAATTGAGAATGCAGTGCTTATTTATTGTACCTGTTCTATTTACTTCTAAAAATATCTACATTATTTTAGAAATAAAACAGGGCACAGGGAAAGAGAAAAAACATACAGAACCGAACACACTACAGGGGAGAGGAAGGTAGATTTCTTATGTGTCACTTCTGACACATTGCTTTTTGTCACACAGAGTCACAGCTTTCAGCTTCCTGCTCTAAGGTAAGCAGACTGGGGGATATGAGTCTTATGACTTGTTAATTTTTTTGTTTTGTTTTTTAAATAAAATATGAAAGTTTCTTTGTAAAAAATCAGTCCTTTTAATTAAATGTAAAATGAATGATAAAGCTTTCATAAAGGATAGGTTCATAAGATGTATAAATAAACATTTCTTATATTAGCTTAAAAAGTACATTATAAGGAAATTTTGAAAAACCCTAAAGGAAAAATATTATAAATAACCATAATTTTATCACCCCAAAGTAAACTTTTCCAAAAATATGTCTACGTAGTTTTAAATAGTTAACCATTTTGGGCTGCACTTTAGATTCTGTGCTATAACTCAACATTATATTGTGCATACATTCCATGTTTCTGTATAATCCAAACAGTATTTTGATGGCTAAGTAACATTCAGTCTTACAGATATGCTGTCATTTCTATACTTTGAAGAGCTAGAGTCATTTCTTAGCTGACAAGGTGCAGTGGTATTTCACACAGGAATTAGAGTCTGTCTTAAGAGTGTCAGAAGTCTTGTGTCAGTCACCAGTGAAAAGGTGGGTGACTTGCTTACTGACTAGGTATCATATCTCTCCTTAAGTCCATCAGAGACTTGGATCATGATGAGGGTTCTTGAACTGAAAATTAAGATGAAATATTTGGTTTCCCTTTAAGGGCCAGATTGAAAAGGATAGCATTTATTTATATTGACAATAAATAGGACTTATAGAATAGTTGATTCTAGTCAATTAAATATGTGTGCCATGACTCCACTTTGAACATCTTCAGACCTTTGATGGTGCATGGAAGGTATCTTGTTATAAAGGAGTGAAAATTCCTCGTTTGGGCCTAGAGAGTGGACCTTCCCTATGTGAGGGGAAGCAGGAATTGTTTAAGACATAAATACCTATGAATATTTACTATCACCAAACATTATACATATGTTTTGGATGGTTGAATAAATATAAGTTAATGCCAGCCCACAGACACCTTTAAGGCAAATGGAGGCAAACAGTCACATAATAACTGCTATGGATGTGTGCATGTGTGTCCCTATGTACATAGTGAATATGTATGTACGCCTGACTCCGGGTACTCTGGAGAGAACTGGGAACATGTCTGCACTTTTGTGGTATCGGTGTTTATTGAATTGAGCAAACCCTCGTTCATAGGCACCGTTTGATTTGTAAGTCTACGTCCCCTATGCATTCACCTGAAAAATGTGGCCTTCCAAAATGAGTCTTTTTGGCTAATTTATACTAATCTGCCGCCGTCCCCCGTCCCCGTCCCCGTCCCCATATATACCATCTTCTCTAGGATTCTCAGGGCCATGCTTTAGGGCCATAGTTTCCCAAGCTATTGACCTTGCACTCCCGGCAAATGTTGGGCAAGGAACCTGGGGGGTGAATTTTACCGGACGCCCCACGGAGGGATCCGTGCACGCACCGCGTCAGCACCGGGGGTCTGCTGCGGCGCACGACCGCGCCCCACCGCCGCCCGTGGGCCCGTTGGGGTTCCTCGCGCCGCGCGGCGAGCGCTTCCGGGTCGCGGCGGACGTAGCTTCCGCAGCAGCATGGCGGCCACCGAGAACGAGCAGCCGGCGGGGAGCGGGGAGGGAGAGCGGCTGGATTTCCTGCGGGATCGGCACGTGCGCTTCTTCCAGCGCTGCCTGCAGGTCCTGCCCGAGCGCTATTCTTCGCTGGAGACCAGCAGGTAACTCGCGGCCGCGGTTAGCCGGCCTGGCACGCGGCCGGGCCCCGGCGGAGAGGCGCCTCTCGGCCGAGCCGAGGGCCGGCCAACTGGGCGCCCGTGGAGCCTGCGCTGCCGCCCACCCGCTCTGCCGCCGGCTTCCCCGGCCGGCAGGTGACCGCCTCCGCCCGAGCTGCGGCGGGCGGCTTGGTGGGGAGCAGTAAACGGGCATCTGGGAATCCCCAGCGTTCGCTTTTTGCTCATTTCCCTTCCCATTTCCTCCCTCTCGGAGCCCGTGAAGTCACTTGGCCTATTGCTTCCAAATGTAAGAGGAAAGGGGAGCTCGGGTGTCGTGGTATTCCAGCCTCTCCCGTGCTGGCGTTCCCTTCCACAGTCCTGACGCTCACGCGTATGCCTGTCTGGGGTTTGAGGCGTAGGAGCGCACGGAGCTGCTTGGGTTTGAGTAGCAACGAACTTTCCAGGAATTGTAAATCTAATGTTAGAAGATTGGCGGCAGGCAGAGTGCTGCGTCGAGCAGCCGGTTTGAAGTGTATTTGCAGTTATCTCCTTGTAAATTGGAGCTGACTGAGGAGTGTGATCTGGCAGAAGCTAAGAAACTCTGAATTAGTCATTCACAGGAAAAGTCTGGGCAGAGAAGAACTCGCGGAGGAGGCGGCGATCTTCGCTCTGCCTTGCTGTTTGGGAGGGAGGGCGTCTCCAAAACTCCTGAGATCTGCCTGGGAAGAGAGAGCAGATTGTTTTTGTTCTGATCTCATCTTTTTTTTTTTGAACCCTGAACCACAGTTTATTTTGAGTCCTGCATGACTGAGTCAGCTTTGGAAGTGTTACACATTGTTTCTGCATACGGTGGTCAAGAAATATCGATGAGTAGAGTACAACGGAACAGGACAAGCGGTTTCAGTAGAGTTCTGTGCTGTGCTTGGTGGGACTATGCAAAGGGCAAGTGCGCTAACCTCATCACCCTTTCTAAAAGATACTTCTTCCCGTCACCACTTGAAAGCAATCTATTGTTTTACGTGTTTAATATCTTTCACATTGGATCGTAAACTTCATGAAGGCAAAAACTTTGTCCTATTTGCCTCTACATCACTTGGGCTTCCCTGCCCATTGTGGTAGACACTGGCCATATTTGTTTAAATTTGAGTGAGTTAAAATTATATCAAATAAAAAAATTATTCTTGCTGTAGCACATTTCAAGCATCAGTCATGCCACATCATCCAGCGACTTTTGTCTCTATTTTCCGCATTTCGGTCATCCCAGGAAAGTCCTGCCAGCCAGCGTGGCCCTAGGACTTTATAGTACCTGACAGATAAGAGTACTAAGTAAATATTTATTGAGGTGAGCCCTGAAAGATGAGGCAAACCTAGTCAAAGAAATTGTGAAGCATTTTGTATTCCTTTCTCCACCCATAAGTGCTGATTGACTTGCTTAACCATCCATTATAATGTCATTGTAAGCCCAGTTACTTTTCAAAATTATTATATTGACGAAACCATAGAAACTGATCTTGCATCTTGGTAAACTATCTTTTACCTATGATCACACCATAGGTAAAAGAGCAATGCGGTCTGATTGAACAACGAATACACCAGTTGATTTAATTTTTTTTTTTTGCAATGTTAGGATCTACGCAAAACATTATATATTGACTAGTAAATATATGTCAAGCTGTATTGGTAAAGAGATATTAATTATATCCTTCTGATGATTGTACTTGTCATTGGAGTAAAATATTTTTAAGCCATTTTTTATTTTCTTGTGGCTCACTTAAGATCATCTGTACATACCAGATTTTTGTAATGATTTTTGAAGTTTTCCTATTTTTATCTTCACTGACAATCTATTTTCCTTAGTTTGGTATTAAGTCCTTTTAAGATGCTTGTGAAGAAGGTGAGTGGTTAAAATATTTCTACAAATACACACGTTTTTATATATTTCTACAATATATTGTTTTCATAGTATTAGAAAACCAGTTCCAGTAGGAAAATATGTTCCTATTAGTTGCTGTAAAAGAAATAGGGAAATTCAATAATTTTGCCAAAAGTGTCAAAAATAAATAAAATATCTAGATGTTCAGTCCACTATCCATCCTCCTGAACTTTAGCTGTTTAGTAGCTGTCAGTAAAAAGAAATTAACTCAGATTCACTGAAGCCTTGCTTTAATTCTAAGATAAAATGATGTGTTTACTAAGTTCCAATTCTTACTTTTTATTTGCATTTTAATTCCACAAGATACTAAGAGCCTACCATGTGTCTCAGTATGGAGCTACATTTAAACCAGTAAACATAAGTTTGTTTCTTTTGTGCTGCTACATACCGAACACAAGCTCTTTTAGAGACATCATTTAGTTTGCTCCGCCCACCCGTCTGTAGATTGACCCACTGTTGAAGGAACTCTTCATTCCATGTAGGATAAGCTTTTTGTGTGTCCTAGTTGTTCAGAGTGAGGCAGGAAGACATGGCTGCTACTCTCTCCTTTTCCACACTAATTATAAAGAAAGGGAGAGAGTAGAAGAATGTTCCTCACAGAAGTTAAAAATCACTTCACTTATTTATCAGCCTATTTTCAGGTGCATGTGAGGAAAAGATCACCCCTCTAAACAAGAAAAGTTGCCTAACAGCCTGAACCCCTAGTAGCAGTCGTCTGAACACCATAAAACCCTACTTTTTTTTTCCGCAGCGCGGCAACCCAAAAGCCTTCTAGTTTTCTTTTAATTGATGCATATGTGTGTATCACTGTGTACCCGGAGGTTCTCCACCACCATGTCTCCCGTGAACCATCATCTAAATCTCTTGTGTTCATCCCTCCCCCAATTTTACCCTCCCTCACCTTGTGTTTTTAATGACTTCTTTAAATCTCTGCCTCTCATAGTGTTAGAACTACTTGAGAACTCCAGGAATAGAATACCGCCTCTAACTTTGCTGTATCAGAGGGACACTGAACCTTTTCATTTCCTGGTTTGACCTTCGTCTGTATCTGTGACAATTCTTGATCTCAACTGCTATAGTTGAAATGACTGAACTTTCAGGATTTTAAAATCATTCACCACCAGATGACTAATTCCTGGTATTTGCATCCTTAAGTGGAAAACGCCCTTCAGATCACACTTACATATGACTCTAGAGCAGGGTTTTTCAGCCTCAGCGTCTTTGCCTCTTGGGCCCATATGCTTCGTTGGCTGTGCTGCCCTCTACATCGTAGGATGTTAGCAGCACTCCCAGCCTTTCCTGGGGAGATGCATGGCACCCACTCCTAGTTGCAGCAGCTAAAAGTGGTTTCAGCCTCTCCTCCGGGCAGTCCCCAGTGGAGAAGCTCTGCTCTTCTGAAAACCTTGGAAACTTTTATTATTTTAATACTGAGTATCCAGACCTCCCAGAGTTTCTGATTTCACTGGTTGTTTTGGAGTGGAGTTTAGGCCGTTAGCTTTTCTTGATGGTGTATAGTTGTTTGTAAACTGATTTTATTGTGCAGCCATGTTTGAGAAACACCCTTGTGGGGAACACCACCCTGTGACTCAAAGCCTCCTGAGCAGCTTCAATCAGTTATTTTGTGTTGGACTCTCAAGCAGATTGCTTAGATTCTTTGGGCTTTGTTATGAAAAGCTTGGGAATCAAAGAGGTGAACTAAGTAATTTGGAAAGTTCTTTAATTCCAGTCTAGTGCCTTTGGATATGTTTTCTTACATGTTTTTTCACAAACAGGAAAATTGTTTCATCAAATTCAAGTCCTTCGTGTAGTTCTCCACTTTTATCTCTGTCTTCCCTTTACCTTTTTCTATAATAATTCTTCACTGAACTCTTAGATGCCAGCTTTATCTGGCTTTAATGATTCACCTTGAGGTTAGAGCAGGACCAAAATCCCTGTTAGAATGCTGCAGCTGCAGTCTTACAGGTCTTTTAGTAGCTGGTTCAATAAATGCTTCCTGCATACTGTGAACCAGGCTGACCTTATCTCCTGAGACATCATTATCACAAGAGTTGCTATTTAAAATTTGGTTGTGGTTTGGTAGAAATTTTCCCCTTGTTGAAAATAGCATTTTGCTTTGCCTAAGAGTGGGGAGTGGAGGAGGGGGAGACAGCTAATCTATCACAGCTAGTGACCTGGAGAAACTTGCCTTGTGTGCTCAGATCATAAGCTGATTGTTGTCTTTTCAAGCCTAGGAAAATCACAACCATAATAGCTTCTATTTATTGAATGTTTGCTTATGGGTAGGGCAGCAAAGAACTCTATGAGTTGTGATCTTCTGGTGATTTTCTGATGGCTTGGGAAAGGTCAAGGACCTGTAAATTGTCTAGGACTGTAAATTAGCCATCACAGGATTTCACCCAGCCCACTTGCCTCCCAGACCTGAACACTGGCTGCAGCTTTTCTTCCCACACAGTCACCCTGGCCTTTGTTGAACACTGTTTTTAACCAGGTAAATCACCTCTCTTAACCCGGGGGTTGGGGAGGGGGAGGGAGGGAACCTCTGTGGGTTGTTAGAATTGAGTTGAGACATGAGCTATTTATTCCTAGCTCATTGTCTAATACATAGAAATTAGTTCCCCAGTGATGTAAGTTTCCCCAGATTTATTCTCCAGTCTACCAGTGTCCCACTGGTCTCAACAGTGTCTCACTAATTTTGGTTTTTGTCTTTAGCTTCTCTAATTTCTTCTGCTATCTGGTAGACACCAGCCTTGTTTGACCAGGAATTGGAGTCACAATTAGAGTTTACAAAAAAAAAAAAGCAAATTGACTGTTTTTTCTTTCTCCTAAAGTCGGCAGTGTTGATCCAGGTGGAAGTAGATAATTTTATCTTATAGGATGGATGCCTTGACAATAAGATTTACTTCATTTTTGGAATTTACTTTATAAAGATTACAGAATGCATCAGGTGTGTCTCAGCTGTAAAATTTTCATCTCAATAATGTGAAATTTTATTTTGTTGGTATTAGTCATAGGGATTATTGGAAGTGGAAATGAGATAACTGTGCCTAGTCAGACAACGTTGTTGAATATGTTTTTGCATGAAACTTCATATGTGAAAAGAATTGCTAGTGAAAAGAGTTATTAGTTTTTATGTGAAAGTCAAAGATTTAGATTTCTGGTTTAATGTACTATCTTAGAAGAAAAAGCTTTGTATTTTCAAGTGTTCTTTATTTCCAGAATTCACTCTATTTTTTTTCTTAGAGGGTCATTTGGAACAGATTTGGATGGTGATAGATTCTGACTTTCCTTAGAATTCAGAACCAGCTAAAAAATGTAAATCTTTGAAAATTGAAGTTTTTATATTTTCCAGACCACTAGCCTTATCTGTACTTACGGGGTGCAGGGTAATCTCTTTAAGTCTGCTTTTAACTTTCAGGTCATTGAGATACTGGCTTCAAGAAATTCATATGTGATTCAGATGAGTAGGATTTATTTCTTAGCCCCTGAAAGTTCCCTTAAAAAGAAGTTAAACTTAAGTTTGGTTGGTATTATTGAGTTGTATGAATAACTTTGTACCTCTGATTTTGCAAGATGGGACCATTGTTTAAATTATTGTATAATTACAAGGGGTTTATTTTTCTGAATCAGAAAGACTTCAGTGGTTTGAAAGTTAACATGGCATTTTATGTTTTGTTTTGGTTTGTCTTTCAGGTTGACAATTGCTTTTTTTGCACTCTCGGGTCTGGACATGTTGGATTCCTTAGATGTGGTGAACAAAGATGATATAATAGAATGGATCTACTCTCTGCAGGTCCTTCCCACAGAAGACAGTGAGTGAGTTTTTAGCATTTTATTTTTAGTGTGACTAGTTTAGTTATACCTGTTAGTTATATGGGGTGAATGGGACTAAGAAATCTTACTTGTTCATAAATTATAATCATATTTTAATTATCTGTGTATCCCTTGTAATGCTACACTATTATTCTGTTCACTTAGCGAGATTAGCAAATCTAATCTTTAATCTCTTGAGAGAGCAATTTAGAATTGTCTGGAATGAAATAGAGACTCTAGTCATAGCACCAAGCTCTTTATGTGCTTCCATGCTCACCACTGCTTGTTGTCTGTGTGTTGGTGATGTTTGTTGCTAGTTTCGTAGCAGTCAGTCTATTTGTTCTTCCCAACCATTTCTCTCTCTTCAGAAAAACTCCTTACCCTCAAAATGTTTCGTTTCAAGCTCCTGTTCAGCCACCCTCCCAATGTTTCTTTAGTGTTTCTCTAATGATTTCTTAGCGGTGTACCTTACATTTCAGTCATATGTGTACCTCTTAAAAGCTTTCTAAATTTGATTAGTTAAATTTAAAATTAAGAATTCTCAAAATACTACTTGGTGAACTAAATACATGCAGGTCATGTGAACTCTGTTTTTTGCTGTGCTAAGTATGACATCGCTAATGTCAATTTAACTTATAAATGCTAGAGCTGCTAGCCTGAAAAAGACCAAGCAAATGAACTCTCATGAAATTGTGTAGTTTTTGTTAGTGACATGTATTTGTAGAGTCAGCATTTATAAATTAGCAGTGTGGTCTGTTAACTAGAGTCATCTTGTATAAATCTCACCCACATGACTTTAGGGAAAGGGAAAGCTAACTATTTACAAAGGTAGAGAGGGGTTTGATCTATTAATAGATGTTTTTAGGCATCATTGCTTTCTACTTGTTTGTTCTTGAAGTTTGTAGTGTTCTGACATAATTTTTACAGACTGTGCCTTTTATTTTTTCTTAATTTTTATTTTGTAGTTTTCATACATTATTGGTCACGTTTGTATGGTTGTCATTCCCCTTATATTTGGCCCTCCCTTCCATAGTGTACCCCTTGTCCCTCTCCCTACCCCCACTTCTTTTTCCCTTCCCCCCTCAGATCATTCCAGCTCCTCTTACTGCAAGTTGCTGGTCCATGTTTGACCCACTGGTCTTTTCTTTTTCTGGAACTGTCCTTTTTTCCTGTGTGGTCTTGCACTCCTGGACTGCAACAGACCAGGCTGCTCCATTCTCCAGGAGTAACTGAGGCAGATAGTCAGGCCAAGGACATCAGGAACTTGTTGTAGGGCAGATACGTGGTGGCTTCTTCAGGACCCTCCAGACACCTTTCTGGTGTCTGTCACATGTTGCTGGTTCTGTGCCGTACAGTCTGATATCTTGGTTTGGGAATCCAACTCCCAGGAGCTGTTGGTAGAGGCGTTCCCTGCTGGGAATAGACTTCCCTAGGTAGTTGGTCCAGCTCCTCTCGACTCTCTCGTGTTAGTAGTTCTGCCATGGGGTCACAGCCACATCATTGTGGCTTTCTTCCCCCACTGATTGGTAAAAGAGGACGCCGCATTCATGTTGAAAGTGTGGACCAGGGGTTTGGTTCCCCAGCCCTGAAGACGGTGCAGATCATCTCAATCACTGATCTCACCTTCTTGTCTCAGTGGTTCCGGACATACTGCTTGTCCTACTCAGGTGATGAGTGTATCCAGGGACATTATTATTTCCTTTCCTCTCCGTTATATCTGCAGCTGGAGAGACTGGATTTTTCATTCCTGGTGCAGGTCTGATGAAGGTTGTAGTAAACCCAAGGGGAGACCCTCTTCCCCCAGAGCCTACACCCCAGCAGAGGTGCCCAGTCCCCACCCCCTGCTTATGTGGAGGCAGAGGCTAGCTTCTTCAATCTGAGATCCCTGGACCTGAGACCCTGAAACCTTGAGACCCTGGTGGCATGGAACTCACCCTTGCCTCCCACCTCCTCCAGCGGTCTAGGCCGCAGCAGGGATGTGGCTGGCTGGAGCTCTTCTCCAGGGGCCTGCACTGTTTGAAAGGGAAATTGTGCCTTTTAAAAAGTGAATTCATGTAAGAAATGATTAAGTGCTTGGTGCTAGGTCTATCAGGATGTCGTACACAAGTGCCTAATCACTTTTCACCAACTTCACGATACATTGGTCATAATGTGTTGGCCAGTCTTAATTTCAGTATGTTGGTGAGTAGGATGTTTTGAATGTTCTGCTAAGAATACTATGTTAACCTAGTGGAGAAGGGCTGTGATATATTTCAAGATTCTCTCCTCATTTTCTAGGAGAGTGTGTCTGAGGTGAGGTCACAGTCCTATGGGCTTGCAATGGAAATAACTTATGTTTTCTCTTTTAACTAGGCTTTTTTAAAAAGTTTAAGTGAAAGTGGGATTTTTTTTTAGATTTTAGATAGCTGTAGGTAATATAGATTCTGATTATTGTTTATTAAAAATACATGTCTTTCAAGGAAAATTTAAAACTGTCAGCAGAACTGAAGCATAGAACAAGAGAAGGGGAAGGGTGTTAAATTGGAAGGGGGGTGGGTACAAGAGATTAAGATGATGGATCACGGGTGACAAGGTGGTAGGAGAAACTTGGGGTATACATCGATATTATATATATATGTGTATGTGCAATCTATTAAAAAATTAAAAATAAATTAATAAAATAAAAATATATGTCCTTATCAAATTTTACCTGTGATTTCTTAGAGTATATCATCACTTTATAATAGTGTGTTTTTTACAATGAAAGTACTCCTTGGTAAGCAGAAACCTCTTTGGTACCCAAAAAAGCTCTTCTGTATGTTTTTACTGAAATATCTTTTATGTTATTTTTAGGAAAAGTTTATTGATATTCATTTCCATGAAGTAAAGTAGCCACTGTGTCTGCAGAAAACACTTCAGGGGGAGAGCTCAGACTGTGGTTATGAGTCCTTAGAACATTTACCACTTGTTCACCTTGTAGCCTACTTTCTGTCTCTAAGTTCCCCCTCCCCCACTTTTAAATATTATTTCTAGGTTCTGTGATTGAGCTGTTTTAGTGTCTGCTGCTTAATGTATGTTTACCTTTCTCTGACCTTTTTCAGTGAGATAGATTTCTTACAACACTATACTACTCATAATCTTTGTAAAGACTGTATTTTCTCATTATTGCATATTCTATGCTCAGAGATTTGCTATTGTTTGAACTTTGATTTTATTCTAAGTACTACATACTATGATGATTACCATGAAAAAGATAAAAAGAAAGCAAGCATTGATGAGAATGTAGCTCTGCTGAACTCCCTCTTGCTGAAGGCAGTTCACACCTCTTCTGCAACTATTTGCAGTACTTCCTACTGCTGAGTGTTTGTACAATCTCTGACCCAGCAGTTCTGTTCCCTAAAACATACCTAGTAAGAACACAGACATGTGTTTGCCAAAAGATAGAATATTCTTAGCAGCATCTTCCCAAGAGCCCAGAAATAAGAACTATACAGACTACCCACCGTGGGTATAATTGACAGATTATGTATTTCAATAGTTGCATAGCAGAATACTCTGCAGTAACAGGAAAGGACAGTTTACAGCTACATACAGAAATTTGCATGATTGTCGTAAGTATCTTTTGAGAAAAGCACACAGTGCATTGCATAAAAATAGACAAAAGCAATCTGAGCTCTTGTGAGGTGATTAGCAGGAAGTCAGAAGGGGTGCTGGGATGTACTTCTTGGGGGGCTGAGTGCTGGTTTTTGTGAGTGAGCTTGTGGAGCTGTTTAATCATGATCAGTGCACATACCTTCTGTTTTTTATACTTGGGTGAACGTTTACAATCTTTAAAATTGACTTTGGTAGTTACCGTGCCCTCTGAGACAAGAAAGAGTCCTTTTTCCCATTCTGTGGTCAACATGAACATCATTGATTCACAGCCAGTGCATAGTTTTTTTCAGTCATGACTGCTTAACTGTTAATGTAAGTGTTCTTACATCTGAGTCCTTAAACTTCTGGAGGACAGAAAATGTATCTGTCTCACATTTCTTTCTCTCTCAAAACTTTACACAAGCCTAATTTCGTATCTGTGGTTGTACTGCTAGATTACCTTTACCTTCTTCAGCTTTGTTATTCCTCTTTTTTTTTTCTTTTGTATTTTCACATTTAAATTAAGAGCATTCTGTGGCTCAGCTGTTTTACCATTGCTCAGTAACTTGTTACCAAGTAGGATATGCTTTCTGTGGTTTAGAGGGCTACATATGTAGTCTCAGGTCTAATATCCGGCAGTCTAATGTGTATGTGTATGAAAAAGTATCTTATCTGCCTTTTCTTTAATTGGACTCACCCTGGTTCTAAAACTCATCTATGAAATTTGGAGAGTAGATATGAAAATCCATTTTTTATGCTTTAATATCTTTAATAACCTAGGCAGGGCCTCTTGACATACTGAAAAAGAGCTGTGTGAGGTATGTCCTCTTACTAGTCAGCCTGGTATTTTCTTGAGACCTGGAGAGTTGGGATTATTTCTCTGATCACACATAAATATCCATTTTTACATAAAAAAATCCCATCTTCACTTAAATTCTGTCTGCTTAGTATAAAAACCTTAATTTTAAAATGGGGTTAAAAAGCTAAAAGCATGACCAAATCAGGTTTTGATTTATATTTGGGCAACTTGATCACCATTAATTGTGTGGTGGTATTTTAACCAAGTCTTCTAGTAGAAGTACCTAAACAGGGCAGGGCTAGGAAAAAAAAAGGGGGTGAGGGGAGAAGTATCTAAACATAAATTTTAATGTATTTTCTCCTAGGAGGAAATAGCACTCCTTAGGAAAAGCAATTCTCCCAATTAAAATAAATCTTTTAAAACTCACTAAGTTTTATGTTCTGTAGCTTGAAAGTTTTTTTTGTTTGTTTTCTTTAAAAATATCTAAGTGAATTGTCTTTATAGTGCTTAACTTTTAGTTGGAGTATTCTGAATTTAGTAGTAAAACTAAGTTTTTAAGTGATTTATGACCCATTCTTCAGGCAAGAGTCAAGTGTGTAGCTAAGGTACTGGTTTTCATAGTACTTGGTAACTAAATGCATTATACTCCCTCTCTAATGTCCTCTACTCTCTAGTAACACACTCTTATGTGTACTCACACACACAAAATACATAGAGTTTACAGCTTTGTGACACTCCATTTTTTCCCTTCTTTTCTCCCATCTACCCAATTTCCTTTTCCTAAATTAATCTGGAACATTATGATATATTGCTCTCTAAACTACTTGCATCTGACAGTATAAGTTAGTTTGGGTTGATTACTGAAGTAGAGGATGCACTTACCAAATCGGTGGTTCTTCATTCTGAGTAGGTATCAGATGTCTTTCAGACTTTGAGTGAATTCTGTCCGGCACCAAGAACATACTTGGTCTATTTGCTACTACTAGAACACTAGATGGTGCTCTAATAATCTCCAGGGATTGAAACTTCATCCTGTGATTCTGTTGTGCATTTGAAAAGAATTGCTTGTTTATACTTTTAATAATTATCATGGACAAATGAGCTTACTAGAATCAAAAAGGAAAACAGAAACATAGCACACAAGTCTTGACATGATCCAGAAAGGATTGCTTGGTGAATTTTTTTAAGATGCCAGTATGTGCTGTCCTGTGAAAATGAAAACACTTATATTTTAAGGAAACTTTTCTTGGGAAATTGCAGCAGAGGTTATTAATTTCCTCATAATTCACTTTTGCTACAGTCTGAGTGAGCATAGTGGTCACTGCTTGATCACTGGGCTGAGCACAATGCAAAGCATGTCTTCTCACCTTTACAAAAATCTGCAAGCTAAGGTGGTGCTGGAAGTGCATTCTTGCTCCTGACTTAGAAATTAAGAGAGCTACCCCAGAGGAAGCACCAGATTTTCCTCTATAAAAGTTTCTCTCCAAGGTCCAATAGACAAATTTTATATAGAAACACCAGATCACAGTGCTAGTGCCTTGAATTGGAATTGAAATCTAAGTATCCACAGTCTCTCCTTTACTGTTTTGAACATCGGTTCTTTTACTGGTTTTTGGAGAAGTTACTAGTTTTAATAAGATAATCAACATAAAAATGCCAAACAGAAATGCCATCCACTCACTTCTAAGAAGATGTTTCTCTTAGGAACAGGTATTTATGTAACCCTTGACTATTTGTCCGCCTGGTATAAAACACTGGACAGAACTACCTAACTAACTAAGCATAGAGCAAGAAAGTCTACCTCATGGTTGTGTAAACTCAGACACGGAAGGTGGCACCGCAGCTTCTGTGTTTTTTCAAACTGCAGATCTCTTTGCGCTAGTGATGTCATTTCTTTGGGAAATACACAAGAAGTGAAAATCCTGCATCATGTGGTGGTAGTTTTTTTTTTTTAAGACCTTGTGTTCCATTGTCCATACTGGCCACACCAGTTTCCATTCCCCCCAGGAATCCTCAGCGGTTCTCTCTTTGTGCATGTGATAGGTTTCTTATCTTCCCAGTTTACATTCTATTGATACCTCAGGGAAAAATTTCTACATCAAAAAATTGGTATGAATAAGCATACTTTGAATGAATAGAAATTGAATGCTAGCTTACAGCATTTCATGTACTTCAAATTAAAGTGGGTTATGTGATTCAGAACAAATATTTTTCTATTGCTAAAATACAAAGGAGATGTTTCCTGTGACTTTAGAGTAGTATATACCTTCTGCTTACTCACATGTAAGGAAGCAGTGGAATGAAGTATAAAGAAGACCCAGAAAGTTAAGGTTTTTAGGCTCTGTGTCTTTAGCCCAGACAACTGTTACCTTGTTACCTGTGTCCCTCAACCTGTGGGCTTTGGTTTTTTGATCTTTGGAATGGGTATGTGCATATCAGGGTGCGTATGAAAACACTGCGTCCACTGTGGGAGGCTGTACAGGCCAGGGAACATCGGGGGAAATCATTGATGAGGAAACCCCTGCAAGGTGACTGGAACAGACCTGGCATGTCATATTCTTCCATCGTGAGCCAGCATGATGACAGACAGTGACACAATCTTGCTACTAAAATAAATACTCTGTTTCTGTATATTGAGCTGCTTTAGAATCAACATAGAAGGAAGGCATGCTTTGAATAAATAAGTTTTTCTTCCTTAGGATCAAATCTAAATCGCTGTGGTTTCCGAGGCTCTTCATACCTGGGTATTCCATTCAATCCGTCAAAGGTTAGTTGTCTCTGGGTTAGAACGAAGGAAAGGGGAGGTGGGGAGATTTTGGTGAGAAAGAAGAGTGGTAATACGGAAAGAACCAATCTATGTAGTCTAAGATTATTTATTATGAACCTTCACTCCATATGTGAAAATTGTACCCGTCTTCGTCCTGGAAAAATGCAGGTACATATACATGCAGAAATTCCTATTGTATAAAAGTGATCTTTACTGTTAGTACAAAAACTTAATTGGTGGTTTCTTGAAGAAAATGGAAATAAAGTACTCAGGTTCATAAAACATCCTCTCTAAATAGCCAGTGGACTTCAGTGTGTGAGAAAAACTTTACATTGGACTCATATTTCTTGGGGTTAAAAGAGAAATTTTGCTCTTGCTGTGATGAACTTGATGCCTATGTCAAGGTCATTTCCAAAGTATCTCCACTGGTGTGTGCCCATTGCATTTAGCTGGGAATCTAGAAAGAAAAAAAATTAATTAAAAAAAATTTACATACACAGAAAAGGAAAGGGAAGACTTAAATTGTATGCTCTAAGGTTAGTTAAGTAAAGTTCAGATAATTTCATTTGTTTGGACATTAGAAATACTTCCATAAAGCTTGAACTCTTTAAAATTTAAAATTGCCTAGTCTGAAAAGTATGCATTCATACTCAAGTTGGGACTTATGTAAAATGGAGTTACTTTTTCTCAATTAGTTGTCTATGCAAATTGGAATATTCATTTTATTATTTACTGACACCTCATGCAAATTTCTTAACTAACTTCATTTCTACTTAATTCATTTACATGTTGATTTTCAATTTAGAATCCTGGAACAGCTCATCCTTATGATAGTGGCCACATAGCAATGACCTACACTGGCCTCTCGTGCCTGGTTATCCTCGGTGACGACCTCAGTCGAGTAAATAAAGAAGCATGCTTAGCAGGCTTGAGAGCCCTTCAGCTGGAAGACGGGAGGTATGAGTTTTCCTTGTTGCCTTTTTTTATTTTAAGAAATATCTTTTGGAAAAAGAAACTGGATATAATACTACATAGAGGTTCAGAGGATCATAAACCCATTAAAACCATCAAGTTCAAGTAGACATACATGAAGTTAAATGCAAATCAAAAAAAGTTAATTCAAAATTTCTTCTGTGAAAACCAAAGTAATCCATAATAATAATGCTCCTTATTTTTATTTTTTACCTGAGAGAGTAGACCCATAAGTAACTGATTAGTTTCAGGATTAGGAGCTACTTTATCTTCTGGTTGGGAAAAGATGGATATTTTGAAGTAATCATATATTTAATCTAAATCTGTTCCTTATGACATAGTGACAGGGGGAGCCAACAGTGAACATTAACTATTTTATTCTAATGTAGGTAGTTTCAGTGATATTTTGTAAAGAATAGAAAAAGTTATTTTATTACTATTGGGCAGATCCTGTGGTATAACCAAAGAAGAATCTTCCTAGGATGTTAAGGTCCAAAAAATTTTTTCTTAGTCTAAGAAGTCATAAAGCAGTTAGAAATGCTAAGAAAAGGCTGAAAATGACTCCTACTATTATTATATCTTTGTGCTCCATCTGTTTATTGCTGTTTCCTCTCAGTGTTTTCAAAACTGCTTTTGATGACAAAAAAAGTTGATGCTGACATTAAGTAAATATTTACCTCAACTGGTACATGTTTGTAACTGATATCTTTATATTTCACCATAGTCTCTGATTACTGCTACCTTATCCTTGTTTGTAAGTAAAAGAGTAGATGTGAGATGCAGGCTATAATTCCTCTGAAACTGCTTAAATAGTAAAAATAAAATTAAAGCACTACATTCGATTCATTAATAGTTGCCAGTATATACAGATCTGAACTTAAACTTAAGGCTTGTGAATTACTTACTACTCAGTAGGTCCTGGGTTTTACCTACTACTTTTTCTGCCATTGATCCTCATAAGTCATTATGTGATAGCTTTCCCTAGCCTCAATCAAATAAATTTGCTGTGACTGGTGGCATCTGGGAAGGAGTAACTTCCCAGTGGCTTGCACAGCTACCTAGAAATTGGAACACGGGGGTAGAATGATGCAGAGATAGTTTTATATTGCTTGAATTGATAGAGTCCTATTCTTTTAAAAATAATGCAAGTGGTAAATGATTTTTCAGTTCATATTTAGATCCTGAAATCCACACTTAGTGATAGATTTTTCTGTGAGTAAAGATAGAAAGTTGGTGTTTCTAACCCTTTTGCACAAAAAATACTGTGCGCTTGCAATAGCAAATCATATTTTTATTTTCAGCTTCTGTGCAGTACCTGAAGGTAGTGAAAATGACATGCGGTTTGTCTACTGTGCTTCTTGTATTTGCTACATGCTCAACAACTGGTCTGGCATGGATATGGCAAAAGCCATCCGCTATATTAGAAGAAGTATGGTGAGTTCTGCTGATGAATTGTCGTCTTAGATGTGAGGTTGTTGTTGCTGTTCTGTGAGACCTGCTGCGTACAGCGCTCCTCCTCTTTCCTCAGGAGCTTTGGGAAGATAGGCAGTATCAGAACAGTGTGGGGAAAAAATCTTAAAGGGCTGATCAAGTAGTTGATCATTAATATTAAATGCTATCTGAGTGTATGTAAAGAAACAATGTGTTTATCAGAAAGAGATTTGTCAGTGATAGAATCAAAAAAAGGCAGTAAAATCCCAAAGCTGAGAGCCTTGTAAGCCCTGGCCAACAGTAATGGGGAAGGATTGTGTCCTCAGGAGGTGCTTCCCTCTTTGGGGTATGAGGAGTATGAGGCCCTCACATCATTGTCACTAGCAAGAACTGAATGTCACTGTATTTACTGCGCTAGCAATTGAGTTTTGAACCACTTTTGTTTTCTTATTACTTTTATCTGTCTTTTAATTAATATCAAGTAGAATATCATAATAATACCAAACAGGGTAATATCAAGTAGCAGTATCATTCTTTCACACAGTGCAGCTGAGTCTCTATCAGCATCAGTAGGGAAAGTTTAGTCTTGGCCCCGATTTCCCTTTACTCTACTCTTTCATCGCTTCTATGAAACCGGAGAAGTAGAAACGCTGTAACCTGGGTTTGCTTCCCAGACTTGAAGTTTTGGTCTTCTCGATTAATATTTTCTTAGGATGTTAATTCAGCTTCTACTTGTCGTTGTTTAAAGATAAAAATGTAACTTCTTAGAGAGCTGGATTGTTTTTTTAACTGACAACCCTGGTTCCCTGATCCTAGCCCAAGGGTGCTGCTTTTGCTGCAATTTTATTTGCTTTGAATTTGAAATGCAGTTAAGTTATTGGATTCAGTTTTAGACTTCCCCCACAACTTCACTGATTTTATTTGTTGGCTTAATGAGTGGAAGCATTGACTTGGTTCTGAAAGTCAGAACCATACCAAAGGGGGTGGTAACAGATGTGTAACTCCCCCTGCCTGCGTCTTCTTTCTTCCCTGCTCCCTGACACCCACATATACCACCCTGTTCCCACTCACTCTGGGTCAGCCTTCTCTTAGTTTGGGAGTTGCCCATCCTTTATTTTTGGTGAGCAGATCCGTGTGTGTTTTATTTCTCCTTCCTAGCTCAAAAGGTCACAGCGCCATAGATGTTGTGGTTTGCTTTTTTCACCTAACAATAAAGCTAGAAAATCTCTGTCAGGTGCCAGATTTTCCTTTCTTCTGTTAGTTTCATGTACTTCATTTGTCATGTACCTTGGTTTTTTCAACTATTCTGTATATAGAGTGTATATTTCTAATATAACATTGAAGTTAATAACTGTTTGCATTTATTTTTATGTATGGTTAGAAATAGCTCTTGAGAGTAAATGTTAGGTAGTGGAATTGCTTGATCAAAAAATAAATGCGTGTATCATTTTATTAGATATTGTCTTTTCTCTCCAAAAAAAGATGTACTGATATAGGCTTTCTCACCAGGATTTCGAGAAAGCTTCTTCCTACATAACCTTGCTAATGAAATGCATTGTCATACTTTTTATTTTTATCAGGCTGGGGAGTGAAAATGATAACTTGGTATATTTTTAATTTGCCTTTTCTCTAAGTGAGATCCACTGTTTTCCTAACTCTTGGACTAGACAGGTCGAGAGTCACACTCACAGGTCAGAATGTAGCCTGTTACCTCTCCTTTGAGACTATTATTCCTTGGGCATCCTGTAATTTAGTCTTGATTTCTCAGTTTACTTTTTCTTTTTCTTCGTTTCTTCCCTGAACTCACCTGTCATTCTCTTTATTTCTTCCTTCTCTTTATTTTCCTGTTTTCAACCTTTAAGCCTTTTCACAGTCCCAGATGCTTGTCAGAGATATGTACTTGTATTGAAGTGCTGTGTTAGTTTTCTTCTTCTTGATTGCTGTTTTTTCTTTTTTTGGAGTGGGGCCAGCTATCATATAATAAAACATTGTCATTCATTTGTTGTGTTTTCATCTCAGGGTTACTTTATAGACTTATCTTTCTATTAGTTGTTTCTTGAATTCTTTTTCTTAGAACAATTGCCGTTTAAGAGTGCCTCTTGTCAATAAACAGAATATGATCTCCTTCGTGAGTTGGGGATTTTAGTTTTGGGGGAAGGTGTATTTCCTGGTTGGAAAGAGGTTTGGAGCAAGCCTCTTTTCTGTCTCTGCAAATGACCTTATTCCATTCTAGGTTTGTATCAACTTCTAGCACTTTCATGATTGTGGTTACCTGAAGAATTCCTTCAGTGTGAAGTGTTCTGTTAACATCACTTCTAGAATATCTTCATCCTCTCAATCACAACCACGATTCCTCACTCATGTAGATACTTTTCCTTCCTTAGCTCTTCTGACTAAGGTTAAGCCTCCAGCAGCATCACTGTTTCTTTTAGATGGCTGAGTTGGATCTCAGCTTCACCTCCAGGGTTGCTGCTTTCATTTTTCTGCTGAGCTTTTATCTTTGGTGCACACACCTCACTGTATGTGTAGGAGCTGAATGCCATGTGAAGTGACCAGTTACAGACTTGGGAGTGTTACCCAGTCACGGGTCATGATAACCATCTATTCTGTAGTGGTTTGTGGACTGAGGAGTGGGCAAGTCTATAATCTGCTGTATGGGATGCCTTACTGTTTATGTGCCATACTTGCTGAAATATGAACCATGCTGTCTTAAGACACAACGCTGAAATTCATGCATTTTGGAACAGACTGTATTTTCACACTTTAGAGTCAACTTTCTCCCTTTTTCCCCCCCCAGGCAATGATTTGAGGTAAATCTTAGATCTGCCTTTAGCGTTCCTCCTCCCTCTTCCTCAGTTTTTCAGCTTGCTCTTGCTGTCTGCCAGCCAGAATATGTCAGGAGTCTGAGAGGCGACTTACTGAGCTTTATGTTTCTTTTTCTGTAGACAGGTAATTTGAAGTTTGAGCATGTCCACCAGCTTTGCTAAGGCATCGATTTTATATCATTTTTTGTTTAGACTCTGATGTAGTAGGAGAGATTTTGTGGGAAAATTCAGATATAAGTGGGCACCAT
The DNA here is from genome assembly GCA_004024945.1 of Uropsilus gracilis. Taxonomy (NCBI): domain Eukaryota; kingdom Metazoa; phylum Chordata; class Mammalia; order Eulipotyphla; family Talpidae; genus Uropsilus; species Uropsilus gracilis. Next base: position 52,582 of record PVHY01008406.1, read on the forward strand.
TATTATCAGCTGCCCCAGTCTGCTTAAACTCTGGTTTGTTTCCTATGTATAATGTTTTATGAGTGTAAGAGCCTTACATTTTCCTTGAGCCTTATCCTTTTGAAATTGGGACTGGCGTGGGGCTGAGGTATCTTTCAGGGGAGACCAATAGTGAGGTATTGTCTGTGAGGAGGCTCTTCTCAGGGTGTGCCCAGTGCACACATAGCGATTGTGCTTGGTGAGTAAGGCAAAGCAAGGGACTTGAAAATGCCCAGATCCATTTCTTTGGGAGAAATTTTTCTTTGGGAGCATTTTTCTAAAGAAATATGTTGGAGAATAAAAAATAATAAAGGTAACTCAAGAGACAAAAATGAGCGTACATACAATTTATTATCATTGATCACCCTGTTAAACTGAACGTGTTTTTCTCTTTCAGTCCTATGACAATGGGCTGGCACAGGGAGCTGGACTTGAATCTCATGGTAAGACATCCTAAATAAATGAACACCTAATTTCTTTCTTTCTTTTTATTTTTTAAACCACTATCAGGGCTTCTGCAATGCTGAGGACCCTGGAAGTTAGTCCAACCCTGATGTGGCCTGGTTATCCCCATCCCTGCTCCTCTCTCTGACACCGTTGTGCCTCTTTGAGCCTCTTTGATCTGTGTCAGTCATTGTTTGCTAATTAATTGGGACAGAATGTTCATGCAGTGTTTTCTAGTAATCTCTTCAGGTGTCAGCTGTATGAAAATATCTTGGAATGATTTCTTAAGATGCAGTTAGAAAGCTCGTTTCCTTCGATAGAAGGGTGAGACTAAGGGTAGAATATTAAATATGAATCAGTAAATTTGTAAAGAAATAAAGTTTTTGTATTTGCCTTCCTTAATTGTCCTTAGTCATTGTTATAAAGCGTCAGCTGCATGTGGTATGTCAGGACACTTCCCACCCCTTCTGGCAGAACCAGTCTAGTGAGACGAGAACCACTTAGTTAATCAGCATGGCAGCAACCCAAGTGCTAACTGATTGAATGTTTCCATGTAGAAGTAACTAAACACTTATGCTGCTTTTTCAAAAAAAAAAAGCCCAGGTCAAGGCTTTAGGTCCTCTCTTCATCATAGCAGGTGTTGTTGTTGGTGGTGGTGGTCTTTATCTCTCTGCCAGCAGCAGAATCAGGTGGGAAGAACAGCTCAGTACTCTGCTCTCAACCTTGGCACTAGCCATGTGACCTTGGTGCCTCCCTGAGGGCTCCTTCCTCAACAGAGCAGCAATGGTCCTGTCTTTCTTTAGGACTGTTAGGAGGACTATTAGAGATCTGGGGAGAAGTGGCTTATGAACTCTGAAACAAGTATGAAATAACTAAATCCAGCACAGATTCCTTGCCCCCCGGTATTCATGGAGTTCCCTGAGGTCTTGTCCTCTCAGGTTTTGTCCCTCTCTACCCTCCTTCCTCCCTCAGTACTGGAGAGCAGGTGTTCCCAGAGGGCATACAGAGGAGTGTCTGGGATGTCCTCAAGCCACCTATAAACTGGGGCTCCCTGCTCCTGTGTGCCCGACTGAGAGCTGCAGTAGCCGTGATGTCATAGGCCTCACCTTGTAGTTGCACACAGGAGACACTACCAGCAGGAAGAACTGAGAATCCAGGGCCTGGTGCTCTGTTGGTGGTGGTGTTAGTGGTGCTCTAGCTGGGAACTAGGCGCCTCCCTCCATAGCACAGGAGCTCTGGGGCACAGACAATGTCCCGAGGAATTTGGGGTTACACTCTCGGGAGGTGTGAGGCACAGCGCTGCTCAGCACCATCCTCTGGTGGATCTTGCCGTCTTGCAGGAGGGATGTTGAGTCAGTACAGCTTGGCCAGAGTGCAGCCTTCAGCATCAGCAGCGATAGGCTGTTTGTAGCTCCTGCCCAGCGCTTCCCCTCATCTCTGAATTAGCCTCGGTGGGTTGGAGACCCGCAGCCCTTGAGGAGCTTTTGAGTCACAGGGCCACAGTATGTGGGTGACAGGTAGGGTTGTCAGCGAGTGCACTTCACCTCAGGCAGCCAGGCAGGACCCGGGTGTCCAGAGCCTGGGTGAACTGCCTTTTTGAGTGCGCCCTCCCTGGGTGCCCCGGCCTACCCTGCAGACCCACAGCCTCACACTCCAAGTGTGCACTGAGGGTAGCTCGGTGGGGAAGTTCTGCTCCGGAGCACTTGGCACAGCCTCGCTGATTGACCTCACCATGGTTTGCGCCGACCAGCAACACCGCCCCCTCAGAAGCAGCCATCCTGCAGATTGGCCGCCCCCTGAAGTCTTCTCCCTTCTCTTTCTGTTGCTGAAGTGCTGGCAGCAGCGGTCCCCACATGCTTTTCGCTGCTCTGCCCCAGAGACTTGAATGCTTTATCTCTATTTCAGCAGAAATTGTCTGTAACTTCAGAAGTTTCTGTGGTTGATCCATCCTCAGCTCAGCGTCTTCTCATGTCTCTCGTCCTGCCCTTTGGAGCATCTTGTCCTCCTTCCTGATGATTTGGTTCTTGTTCCTTCACCATTTTGGGTTCTTCTTGGCCTCTTAATGTCAGTCCAGTTTTCTTCTGTTTGGGCTATTTCATCTCTACACCTCAGGACTCTGTGCCGGCTGTTCCTTCTACAGCGAGTCCTCCCTTCCATACCTGGTTTCATCTCATAGCTTTCAGTTCTCACCTCAAAAATGCTTTCGATGGCGAGCAGCGCGTGTAGTCATAGCCTCTCCTCTCTCCCCCCTTGCTTTGTTTCTCTCCGTATCACTTCTGTTTGCAAGGGAGCCCGTGTGGTGCCAGCCTAGTGAGAGTAGTGGCTTCTACTGCTGTCACCCCGCAGCATTACTAGCACAGCAGGTACTGCAAGAACTCTAGCTGCCACCTGCCTGTGCTGATGCACCCAAAACTGTCCCCAGCTGTGTCCTGGGCAGGGCCCCTCTGCAGCCGCCCAGTAGAACTGTCTGCCTTGTCACTAGTGCCCCTGCATCTCAGGCAGCACTTCTGTAAAACTGCTGTCAGCCTCTCCCTCAACACGTGTGCTATTAGTATGGAACAGCTGAGGCCAGGACCACCTACTTCTCAGAGATCCTGAATCAGAATGTTTGCTTTCTTGTTCTGTTTGCTTTTTCTTTGACTTGCCAGTCACTGCCATTGTCCCCGTACATCACCACTTTATAATCCTTGGTCTGCAGACGAAAAGGAGAAGGGTTTCCTTATTAACAGCTGCTCAGTGCCAGTTGCCTCTAGGCTCATCCTCATACCAGCACTGAGTGATGAGTAGGTGGCTGCGCGCTCGTCCCATGCAGAGAAGCAAAGCCTTTGTGGATGTTCAAGAAGGGGCCTATTACAGGAATAAGACTCTACACAGTTGTGGAAGAAGATGGAGAAGGGTGGAAGGACCATTGGTGGATGGGGGGAAGTCACCGACCAGCCTCCTGATCCCGTAACAGTGGGGGCAGGTGGTGAGGAGACCTTGCAGGGCCACTTGGGGAGCCGCCCCATCCCTTGTGTGAGGCGGGCTGCACCTGCTGGGAGCCAGGAGTCACCAGGGCAAGAAGCCAGAGTTTGGACTCTGCATGTAGGAGAGTAGGGCGAGTTGACATCTACCCCAAAACACCTGACTAGTTTCTCTTTTATAATAGTGTTTAATCAGTGGGTTGGGTTAGTTTCAGGGGAATTGACATTTTAACAGTATTGAGCTGCTTCTGTATTGAACCTTCCATGTGTGAGTCTCCTTTTATTATAGCTTCTTTGGTTTATTTCACCAGTGTTTATTGTTCAGCATACATGCACACCTTTTATATATTCTGGAAGGTTTTTACCTATTTCGTGTGTTAGTGCCTTTGACAGTAGTATTGTTTTTATTTTACTTTAATTTCTACTTGCTGGTACCATATAAAAGAATAATTAACTTTAAATATTTAGTGGGGTTTTGGTTTTCTTGGTATATTCTTAGGGTTATCTATATAAGCAACTTTGGAAGAATTTGAACTGTAATGGTTCAAGTGTTTCTTCATTTGTTCTTCCCCATTCTCTCTCTCCCAGGGTCTCCAGTGACACGTAATATAGGTGATTTAACTTTGTACCAAGAGTTCTAAATTGCTCCATTCATTTTTCACCTGTTTTCTTTTCATCCTCCAACTTCTGTTTGTGTAACTTCAGTTTTTACCTGTCTTGAATTCACTGATATTTTTCTCTGCTGTATCGTCTGCTCCAGCTACCCAGTGACCATGTTTATTGTCCACCTTTTATACAGGTGACTTCACGTTCATTAGAAGTGTTTAAACTTTCCTGACATCTTCTCTGTTCTGTTGTTTGTCTGGCTGCGAGAGCGTGCTGCTTTTACTCAGTTCTTCACAGTTCTCTGTGGAGAGTGGCTATCTTGTAGCAGAGTAGAGGTTGAAGCACATTAATTGTGAAGCCAGAAGGGGTGCTCTCCATAAATGCTAGCCTGGTAGAGTTGTTAGGGCTCCTTTTTCATAGTAGCTCTTAATTTACTGTCAAGTGTCTTTTGTTGGGACACTTGTGGTTACAATTAGGCCCACCCAGATAGTCCAGGACATTCTGTCCATCTCACATCTAGATCATAACTTCAAGATTGTCACATCTGCAAAGTACTTGTTTCCATGGATAATAATAGTCATGTATTCCAGGCACTAAAACCTGCACATTGGGTTGGGGTGGCACCATTAATCAAAGTCCCACCCTGAGTGTGGATACTCACTGGGCATCAGTCATTCCAGATGCAGTTTTCTTCTCTTCTTTCCCCAACTCCTCCTTCCCACACAGCTCTCCCCACACTCTTCTCATCACTCAAATTTTTCTTCCTTCATTTTCTTAAGCTGACTACCGTATCTGAATATCAGCTTCTGGTTTGTTTATGTTAAATGTAAAACTTAGACTATAGCTTCAGGTTTCAGGTGAAACCTTAGTTAATAAATGACATTAAAATTATAGTTAAAAGAATTAAAATTATACTCAGGTAATAGAATTCTGGAGAAGGAGTAGTCCTAGATTATATTTTATTTATTATTATTATTATTATTTTTAGAGACTAGGTCTCGCTATGTTGCCTGGGGTAGTCTCAAACCCATGAACTCAAGTGATCCCTAGCCTCAGTCTCCCAGGTAGCTGGGATTACAGGTGTGTGCCACCATGCCTAAATTTTAGTTGCAGTTCTCTCATAATGGTGTATTCTGAAGTTCCTTAATCTTGCTGTACCAGTCTGATGTTATTACTTGGTTTCAAATTATTCTTAATTCTTTTTCAGAACTGAGTGATTATTTTCAGACTACAACTATCTTTTGGTTTTAGAATAATTTTATTTTACCATTTCCTACAATTATTTAACTTTTTCTCCAGCTGTTTTATAATATTTCCTAGGCATCTACTTTAAAATTTAAAGTATTATGTGGTTTTCATGAATAGGCGGATCAACTTTTTGTGGCATTGCATCACTGTGTCTGATGGGTAAACTGGAAGAAGTTTTTTCAGAGAAAGAACTGAACAGGATAAAGAGGTGGTGTATAATGAGGCAACAAAATGGTTACCATGGAAGACCTAATAAGCCTGTGGACACCTGCTATTCTTTTTGGGTGGGAGCAACTCTAAAGGTAAGACAAATAATAAAATGAGCAACCTATACTCTTAATATACGCCGCCTGAGGAATTTGATCTTTGTGACAGTCATTAAATATTGTTAGGTTTAGACAACTGATTTTTCATGTTTGTCGGGCAAAGCTCATTTCTGATTTTTCCATAGAATGAAGTTATCTGTTGTTCTACTTGAACATTTCTGTTCTTTTAAAACTCAAATGACCCAGAGCCCCAATGAGGCAGTAGGTATAAGACTGTAAAAGACTTGTTAGCTGAAACTGACAGTAATGCCTCTAGAGCCAGGATCTGTCTGAACATGATACCCGTAAAGGTTTTAGGGCAAGATATTGATCTCAAAAGATAAGCTGGGGCTCATTCCTTTAAGAACTTTCTTAAAGTTTTATGGTTTTTATTTATTTGTCTAAAACTTCCTGATAGGCCCTAAGTTTTCCCTGTCTCCACTGCTTAGTTCCATAGTTAGTCACTAACCACCCTCAAGTTTTATCTCCTAGTTCTGGTCTTCTGCAATCTAAAAAAGTCCTTTTTTATCTTCTGTGTAATAGGCTTTCTTAAGCAAATGTATACAGATGGTTTTGCTAAATTCAGGAAAGACTTGGAGTCAAGGCTGTCATCTCTTGCTGTTAGTGCCATTTCTCAGGGGCACCTTTTTAATTTTCCTAATTATCTGGAAATTCTTCAGTATAATTGCTAAACTTAAAAAACTTGCTAGACTAAAAAATGGAATTGTAACCGGGCGTGGTGGTGGCGCCTGTAATCCCAGCTACCTGGGAGACTGAGGCTGGGAATCGCTTGAGTCCACGGGTTCAGGACTACCCCAAGCAACATAGTGAGACCTAGTCTTCAAAAAAAAAGGGGAGGGGGACCTGTAATATTTATTATGTACTATATTTTATAACTTCTAAGATATCAGCCAAGATTTATTTTAAATAAATGTTCAGTCAGTGATGTACATTTTCTGTAACATCAAATCAAGAAGCACATTATCTCCAGTTACCTCTTTTTCAAAGTGCTCCTAAGTTGTCAAACCTGATTTTTCCCATCAGTTTCTTTTTAATGTTGGTAGAATCCACCTGATGTGACATTTATCAGTTTAATTACTTCTAAGTGTGAAATTCAGTGGCATCAGTTACACTCACAACATTTTTTTGCCATCAGTACTATCTGGTGTACCCAAAGCCTTCTCCGCACCTTTGGGGTAAACTCTGTACTCATTAATGAGTAACTCCTCACTCTCCCCTTCCTGCAACCCCCAGTAACCTCTGCTCTACCATCAGTCTCTATGAATTTGCCTGTGTTAGTGCCTCACATAGTGGAATCATGTAATGTATGTCTGACTTAGTTCACTTATTAGCATGATGTTCTCAGTTTTATATATGTTGTAGCACGTATCACAGTTTCATTTTCATGACTAATATTCTATTGTGTGTATTTTCAGACTACAGTTGTCTGTTATATATATATGAAATCATTGTATATACACATACATGTGCACACACACACGTCAGATACTTTGGATTGTTTCCATTATTTGACTACAGTGAATGACATGGTTCTGAGCACTGGTATACAGAAGTTTGAGGTCCTGCTTTCATTTCTTTTGAATATTTACCTAAAAATGAAATTACTTGATTATATTGTACTTCTACAGTTAACTTTTTAAGGAACTGTCAAGTTGTTTTGCACAGCAACTGCCTGCACCATTTTATATCATAACCAGCAGTATATGAGGTTTTTATTTCTATACAGCCTCACTAACACTTATTTTCCTTATATTTTTGTAGTAGCCATCCTGATGGGTGTGAAATCGTTGCTCATTGTGGTTCTCATTTGTATTTCCCTAATGATTAGTGATAGTGAGCATCTCTTGTTGTGTTTTGGCCTTAAGCAGAAATATCTGTTCAGGTGCTTTGCCCATTTTTCATTTGATTGGTTTGTTGTTGGTTGTTGAGCTGGAGGAATTCTTTATGTGTTCTGGATAATTATCCCTAATCAAGATACATAATTTGTAGGTATTTGTCCTATTTTATGCTTGTCTTTAGTGCAGAAATGTTTTTAAATTTTGACCAAGTCAAATTTGTTCTCTATGCTGGTTGTTATATAAAATCCTTGCCAAATTCATGGTTGTGATTTTTTTCTAATATTTGTGTAGTTTTAGTCCTTGTGCATAAGTCTTTGGTCCATTTTGAGTTAACTTTTGTATGTATTGTAAAGTAATTAACCCAACACTTCCAGCACTATTTGTTGAAAAAAACTGCCCTTTCCCTGTTAAGTGATCTTGGCACCTTTGTCAAAAATCAACTGACTATATGTGTGAGAATTTCTGGACTCTCTTCTGTCCCGTTATTCTCTGTTACTCCAGTGTCATACTGTTTTTAATTACTGTTGCTTTGCTTTAAGTTTCAAAGTCAATAATACGAATTCTTCAGTTACGTTTTTTTCAAGATTATTTTGGTTATTCAGGCCCCCTTACAATTTCATATGAATTTGAAGATTGACTTTTCTATTTCTTGTGAAAACTTGAAATTCTGATAGAGATTAAGTTGAGTCTGTAAAATCTCTTTAGGTAGTATTGATATCTTAGCAATGTCAAGTCTTCCTGTTGATTAAGATAAGACTCATTCATATTTATTTAGATCTTTTATTTTTTTTACAGTGTTTCATAGTTTTAGCATACAAGTGGTTCACCTCGTTGGTTACTTATTTCTAAGTATTTAAATCTTAATAGAAGCTCTTGAAAATGGAGTTGCTTTCTTAATATCTCTTTGGATTGTTTTTTGTTAATATACAAAAATCTCATCAACTTTTACAGAATGATTTTAATCTTTAACCTTTGAGGTAACATTGCTTAGATCCATTATGTCACTAGGGGTTGCAAAATGATGTTACTGTGTCATTGTTTCTAAATTTATTAACTCGGATCATTACAAAACAAAAACTTTACTTTGTCCTGAGGTATGAAAAGACTGATACTTAATTCTTTTAATTTTAATGATATTCATTTAGCACAATGAATTAGTTCCCAAGCTTCCCCTAAAGTTTTCCATTAAAATACTTGCTTTTTAGGGTTTTCTGTGAATATCATTGTGAACTCAGATTTTAGCATATTTTATATGTTTTAATACATTATATTGTTCTTTTAGTGCTCAACCCATTTTTAGTCAGTGGTAACTCCTTCAGGTTGGATCTTGAGATTTTTCATATGACCTTGGTAGTCTCTGGCAAACTTGCTAAAGATAACCACTTTAACATGTTTACATTTTTTTAATTCCTGAACAAGTTACTATAACTTTAAATAATATGCTGATTTTCTGACTTATCATCTTTAGAAATTGTTTGATTCCCAGCTATGGAAAATAAACACTTAACTTCCCCTTCTTCCAACAACTTGTTACTGGCTTTTTAGTTCTGAACCTTTTCTTCTATCTTCTAATTCATCAGCTACCTTTATTTTCGTAATGGTATTTTTGTTGTGTTTTGTTTTTGGTTTAAGAGACTAGGTCTTGCTATGTTGCCCAGGACTGTCTCGAACCCACAGACTCAAGTGATTCCTAGCCTCAGCCTCCCTTAAGTAACTTGTATTATAGCTGTTCACCACTGAGTCCGGCTATTTTTTGAGACTTCCCAGTAGCTGG
>PVHY01008407.1:0-61776 GCA_004024945.1 Uropsilus gracilis
GATCCTATTGTGACAAATATTAGGCATTGTCTGTATAAGAACAACTGTTAAATCTTTTCACTGATAGAACCTGGGGAAGTTTCCTTCATTCTTGCCATCATAGGGCACACGTTCACTTATCCTGTGAGAAAAAGGACTGATCCTCCTAACACAACATTCCAGCTCTGATTTAAGACTGAACAAGGACTTCATTTTGCCATATGGAATTACAATGTCTGGAGGAAGAATCTATCTTCCTACTCTTAATAAATAAAAAGTTGGAAGATTGTTTTTTTTTTTTTGCATATGGTAGTAAAGGCACTATTGGACTTTGATTCCCAAGGAAGGGGGAAAATGCTGGGAACCCAGCAATTTCTCTTAACTTGCTTCCTTTTATGGGCTTCCAAACAGAAGGTAGTGAGAGGGAACACAGAAGTCAATGGTTTTGAAGTTGAGGATACAGTTGGGAATTTAGGATGGTGTAGACAAGTAGAATTCATAGAGTAGAGGAACAGAGAATAAAGAGATAGAGGAAGGGAGGAGAACTAGGGGTGGGGTGGTGGGAACAGCAAGAGAGAGGAGAGAGAGAAGAGAGAGAGGGAGAGAGAGAGAGCCCTTTAGCAATCTGCAGATTTCCCTGGAGTATTCAGTTGAATTCTGATTTGTGCAACTTCTTGAGGAAACTATCTTAGGCCTGGAAAAGCAGTGGGTGGATCAACCCCAGGGTTCATCTTCACACCTGCTGGTGGGTGGAAGGTGTGGTCGAAACTGCAAAATATGCAGGGCAAAGTACTCAGTTATCAAATCAATTGTCAGGAATATTAGCCTCAGATACCATTCTGGTCTCCTCTAATAATGACACAAAAGGATAAAACTATTTTCAAGTATCTTAACTGCATTCCAGGACAAAGCTCAAAATCACTTAAAGGTATTATCAATATTTGGAATTAAATTCTAGCTTGTATTGTAAGCATGCAATCAGAGTATGAGGGCCATACCTGGTGGCAAAGGCAATCGGAACAAAGACGCCAAGGACTGGCAAGAAGCAGGTTTATTATTTACTCAGCAGATTCATATCCAAAGGTTGAGTACCCCTAACAGGGAGTTACGGGATTATATACACTTTACATGCTTTGGTGTTCTGGATGCTATCATTGGTGGTAGTACAAGGCCTGACGTAGCAAAGACAGAATGAGGAAGATTCAAGCAGAAACTGGGCTGCATACCAGTAAACCTAGTCAGTAAATCATGGGTTGTTTTTCTAGACAGTTGTTTATCTAGACCTTTAGGCTATATTTCTTAGGTTACTGGGCTTCAGCATACTTTGTCATGTTTTCATCTGGTCATCATACTTCAGCATCATGTCGGTTATTGATTAAATTTTAAGTCTCCAAAATATAATAAAATAAAATAGAATAAAATAAAAATAAATATTCAAAATATATTTAGGGTATATCTCCTGTTAAGTATTACTACTTAACACACACCACAATAAAACTAAAATAAAGTGATACAAGAAAATTTGGGAGGTGTTGGATGCTTGCCATCTTGACTCTGATGATGGTATAATGAATGTTTGCATATATTCAAATTCATCAAATTATACAATTATATGCAGTAAAGTTTGTTTTAAAAAAGGACACCAGAAAAAAATATTTTCCAAAAAATTAACACAGGAAAAATGTGAACATTCTTGAAAATGGTAACTTGGAAAGCTCACTTTAAAAGAAATAGGGAATATATGAACAATCTCGTATCTATTAATGGGATTTAATTTTTTTACTTAATTTTGTGAGTTCATAATTACCCTGAGACTAAAACTAAACAAAGACAACAAAACTACAGACCAATATTTATAATACTATAGACATAAAAAATCTTCAGCAAGATACTAGGCAAAGCAAATTACACAGCATGAATAAGTGGGTTTTACCCAGGAATGCAAGGCTGATTTAACATAAGAATCAATTTTATTATATCAATTGAATAAAGGACAAAAAACACAATGATCATCTCAGTAGCTACATTAAAACATTGGGCAAATTTTATGGCATCAGTTTAAGATAAAGGCACTCAATAAACTAGGAACAAAAAAGAATACCATCAACCCATATATGTGTGAAAAGCCCACGGCCAACACTGTACTTAATGGTTAAAGTCAGAAATCTATCCTTCTTCAATTCAGGAACATGGCAAGGATGTCTTCTCTTCCCATTTTTACTCTACATTATTCTGGAAATTCCAGTCAATTGAGGCAAGGGAAAAAGAAAAAAGAACCTAGATTGGAAAAGAAGTAAAACCTCCCTATTTGTAGATGACATAATCTGGTGTATAGAAAACCCTAAGGAACACTTCCTGGCCCCCAGAAACCTATCAGATTTTAAAAAGAAACACAGCAAGAATACAAATTATAAGATGGATAGACAAAAATCAATTATATATTTTTAAAAATAATTTATTCCTTTTATTGTAGTAACAGGATTCTTCCCATTTCTATACCTTAGGAATGACCACTTCAAAGACAAAATTAAGAAGATAATTTCATTTATGACAGCATTAAAAGGGTAAGATAAGTAGTAAAAGTAACAAGACTGTCACTGAAGTAACACTGTTCTAAACATAGCCTTCAAGGTCTTCTATAGAACTTGCACACTGAACACTGGAAAATAGTTTTGAGTGAAATTCAAGATGTCCTAAATAATTGGAAAGACATCTCATATTCATGAGTTGGAAGACTTTTAAGTCTTTTAAAAATGGCGTTACTCCCAAATAAATCTACTGAGATTATGGCAATCCCTATCAAAATTTACATTCACCCCCAGAAATTAACAAGTTGATCTTAGAATTTAATGAAAATCAAAGGGTCCTGGAAGAACCAAAACAGTATTTAAAAAGAATTAAGTTGAAGTACTCACACTTCTTAATTTTTAAACCTTCTGCAAAGCTACTGTCATCAAGATACTGGCACAGGGATAAAACACAGATAATGGAATAAAATTGAGAGTCCAGAAATAATCCTCTCTCTCTGTGGTCAATTTGTTATTGTAAGGGGTACCAACATCATTCAGTGGCAAAGGATGGTCTTTTCAACAAATGGTCCTGCATAGTTGAATGTTCACATATGAAAGAATGAATTAAGCTCTATCACACACATTATCTATGACAATTAACTCAGAATGGATCAAAAACATAAATAGGAGCTAAAACTATGACTTAGATTAATATATAGATATAAATATTCATAACCTAGGGTCAGGTAATAATTTCCTTGATATGACACCAAAAACAAAAGCAAATTGGTAATTTGGAGTATTCAAAATTAACATTTTTATGTTTTTGAGGACACAATCAAGAAAGTGAAAAGGAATGACACAGAAGAACAGAAGTCAAGGGATGAAGCACTGTGAGACTTATTCCTCACCATGGAACTTGCTGTTGCAGGTTTTGAGATCCACATACAAGTCTTGTGAAAGAGGACCCTGGGAGCTAAGGTGGGACTCAAGTGACAACCAGCAAGGAAACAATAACTTACTTTCATGGTACTGAATTTCGCCAACAACTAGAATGAACTTGGAAATACTCTTCCTCAGTCTCCAGAGAAGGACACAGATGTTCTGAAACTTGGTTTAGGCCTCGTATACATGAGTAGAGAAACTATCCAAGTACACTGAATCTATGAAAAGTGTACTTCTAATCAAGAAAATTATGAGTAATTTTTTGGTAGAAACATCTTCATTACAAGTATTCTCAATCACTACATGTACCACAGAATGTTATCACTTGAATTTATTGAAATAATACTATTCTGAATACATTTTGCAAGTTTTCTTTCTTGGAAACTTGCAAACCTGTTAGGTTTTTCAACACTTCACTACATTAATTACAGAATGTGAATCACTTCCATTCACTGAAGTAACACCTTTCTAAATACTACAAGTTCTTTTGCAGAAACATCTTTGTGTAGTGTTTTAAATACTATACTCACATATTAAAGAATGATATCACTTCTATCCACTGAAGTAACTGTGTAATGAAGCTTGCACGTGTCTTTTTAGAAATAAGTTTGTGAATGTCCTTAACACGCCTTATAACAAAAACCTGTGCTTTTGGTGACAGACCCAAAAACCCATTGCTCAGATTAGTCAAGTTTTCTACCTATGTTTTCTTTGAGGAGTTTCATGTCTTAGGTTTAAGTCCTATTATTATTAAAGACCTTAAAAAGTAGACCTATTGTCATAATTGTATTCAACTTAGAGTGACAGCATCATTAGATGGCAAGATGGATACCTCACAATGTTTGAAGTGATTGGAACCCCTTATATCTCTGCCCTTTAAGTAGGGTCCTACACTAAAGGAAATGTGTGCCAGAAAAAGTTGAACATGGGAAATAGCCCTACATTATTCATAGCTTTGCAGAGAGTACAGTTCCAGGGCATAGAGAAAGATCTTACAACCCAATTCATTTTGTGAAGTTTGTGTAACTTTGATACCAACGACCAAGAAAGAAAATATGTGAAATATAGACTAATGTCACTTGTGAGGACATACATAAAAATCCTAAAGAAATTATTAGGACACAGAATATTCAGAGAATACTAATCATGACCGATGGCCCTCCTCAGGAACACAAGATATGGTTTTACGCATTAGAATATACCTGTGTGTTTCATCATATTAACTAATTAATGGAAGAAAAAATCCTATGATCATCTCAACAAATGTACTATAGGTGTCTGATGAATGTCAACATGTATTTAGGATAAATAACCTTACCATTCCAGGATTAGAATGGAACTTCCTTCACTTCACTATAAATATGGTGAAATGTCAAAAAAATTCTATTTCCTATCAGCAATAGCACAAAAATGTCCACTATTACCAGTTCTATTCAATATTATACTAGGTGGACCTGTCCAATGTAAAATGAAAAAAGGAAAAAAATGTTTAAAACAGCAGAAAAATCTCAAAGATGATATATATGTGAACAATCAAAAAGGATCCAGACATAAACTTTTAAAATTAATGAGCATATTCAGGAAGCATATTAATATATATTAATATTTAAAATTAATAAGCATATTAATTGCTAGAGAGAATATTTATGGGCAAATATACCTGTACATATCAGCTCAACTGGAATATGAAATTTTAAAATGATGTAATTTTCAACAGCTTCAAATATGTAACAAAAAATTTTAACAAGACTTGTAAGATTCTTTGCAGCAAATTGTAAAACTTTATTGAGAACATTTTAAAGGTCAAATAGCCAACATAAGAACAATCTGGATGTTTACAGCTCTTCTTTACAGCTCTTCTTCTTTGTTTAAACCTGTGGTTGCCCTTCACCTGTAAGATAAACATAAATTTTTTTTTGTTATTTGTTATTTTTTTGATTGTAATATTTTTTAAATGAGGTGATGATTTATACTACTGTATATGATTTAGGGGTACAGGTTCACATCTCTTTGATTATCAATATTTTTAAAATATACCAATCTTTTATTAGTACAAAGAAACAAAAAGATAATGCTTATAACATAGTAAATGAAATGAATCCATTAAAATGTCATTTTATTCTGTTCTTTTCTATTCTTATATTGAAATATTTAAAATGGATGCGTGTAACATTAACTATTTAATAGCATTTAAAGATTATGATCTTCCGATAAGTATATGTTAGTCTTGTTCAATAGGCTATTGGATATAGTCTGAAAACTTTCTTAATATAAATAGTCTATTGGAATGGTTCAGCAATGTAGAGTAAAAATCTTTAGGAAATGCAAAGCAATTTCTTCCCTGGACATCAACAATTTCTTTTAAATTCAGAAGTTCTTGTAAGTAATGGTCAGTGATTTGGAAAACATGTAAAAGATAGGTAAATTGATTACTCAGCAATTATATAAGGTTATTAAGACTGAATTTCAAATCTTATCATTTGATATGGTTAATGATGATCTTTTAAAATAATATCCACATCTTATTAGGAGTTTACTAAGACTGACAGTGTGGACAGGGAGTATGCTTAGCATAAGTATCTTATACCCACTTAGAACATCATTGATGATTATGTGCTCTCTTGATCAGCCACAAGAGCTAGAAACTATACTGTCTTTTGGTGTTTTATCATTTGAGGCTTCACTGGGGAAAGGATTTAAATTGTTTTTTAAGAGTCAGAAGAATTCATAATTTGAGAGAACCTAAGAACAGGTAACAAATTCAAGCACACTGTTTACCTTAGTAGCAATGAAAACTCAACGTTAAAAATTGACCCAAGATGATGCTTTGTGGTAAATAAGTCATGCAAAACATATTATCTCTGTGTTTTCTCCAACAGAAATGAGAATACAAAAATCGCATTGACAATGTTAGCAAATCTGATGTGAATTTACTACTTATATAAGATGGTTTTAGAAAGGATTCTTCCAGAATCATACATATTGTTAGAGTGGGTATGAGAATCTACTCCAATGCCTCAGCATATTCTGAACAAATTTTATTACAATGCACATTACATTATGCATTTGTTAAAGTAGAAATTATAAGAAATTTTTAGCTGTTGGTTAACAAGCGATTGTACTCAAAAGCTAGAAAATGTTAACACACATTTTAATTCAATATGGATTTGACCCAATTTATTTCTGTATCTGATAATATACAAATCAGGGAGTCAGACACTCTTCAAAGATTCTTTATATGTGAACTCTATTATCAAAATAACAGTAATATCTTTATTTTATCAAAGATATAACATTGTGGAAAACAGAAACCAAATAATTTCCTTTTTAATGAATAACATACCTGTTTCTGGCATTTTAATGGGCTCTACATTTGGTAAAATCTCCTCCTTGACATCAAGACCATCTCTACCTTTAGCTTCAGTCTTTGGCTGAGGCAGTTCCTGGAGACCAGTTCCTAGGTTAGGCCCTTAAAAAAGGTTATCAATTTAAGCAGTAAGCATGAAGTATAAATAAGGAAATGCTAATGTTCACAACTTCAGTTATATGAAATAAAAGTCTGTCAGCTTTGTGGTAATAAAGTCATGGATGGATATACTTTACATCTTTGTTTTTCCACATTATAAAATCTTACTTTAAATGATAATCTAAGAATAAACCATGATACATTACATATGATATCACCACAGTGTAGGCACTACAGCCAGAGATCAGCAGTTATTTAAGAGATCTGAAGGCTACTCCATGGATAACATTTTATTCATAATTAAAATAAAAATTTCTGAAGAATTAGCTGAGTGCATTTGTGGGCCTAGGACAAATCTTAGAGCAGCAACGTCCATCATTATTGTGGTAACCTAAAGCTTATTTTGTTAAAATTAACTAGTTATAGTCAGATGTAAAGGCTTCCATGTACCTTTTTATAAATGAGTCCCATTTAAACAAAGTATCAAAAACAACAGCAAATTGCTTATGACTAATAGCAAAATTCTGTCTTAGAATGAGAACAAAGAAGAGTAGAAAGAAACTAGTGGACTTTGTTGTCAGTCATATTGTAGAAACCTCTTAACAGTGAATTGCCTAAAATAATACATGACCTGAATTATGTAAAGAAATTAATCATAAGTGTTTTATGAAAATACTAAATTTGGAGAAATTATTTGCTTCATGATAATTTTAGGACTTTTTGATTTTTCTAAGCAGAATGGCATTTTAATACCTTTTAAGGTCACTTAAAAATCATACTACTATAGTTACAAATGCTAGTATTCTGAATTATTCAAATTGACTATATTACTTGAATCCTTTTCAGGAGCCTCAATCTTGCTTCATTGAACTGTGACTATTTCTGTGGCAATACTTAAACATTTGAATGTTAAGCATTTACATTACATATACATTTGAATATTAAACATTTTACACAAAATCATTCACTTTTTTTGTACAATAAAGATGGTAGGAAAAACACAGACATCTTAGAATGAAATATGAATTATGCCTCTAAGAGTTAAGTACTCTTTGGCAAGCCACAATCCCCAAGTCTACGTTTTCCCAATTAAAGAATGGGGCTAAATATCCCTATGCAAATAACTTCATTCCAGTTGTTCCAAGGTATGTTGTCTTGGCACTCTGCACATTAAAATTGCTTGCACTTTTGATGCAATGACTCAAAAGGCCTGACAACTTTTTTTTTTTTTTTTTTTTGGAGACTAAGTCTCACTCTTTGTTGCTTGGGGTACCATGGACTCAAGTAATCACCAGCCTCAGTCTCCCAGGTAGCTGGGATTACAGGCGCCTGCCACGGTGCCTGGCTGCTTTTTCGAGACCAGGTCTCACTATGTTGCCCGGGGTAGTCTTGAACCCAAGAACTCAAGCAATTCCAAGCTTCTTGCCTCCCAGCGCTTGGATAACAGGCATATGCCACCACGCCCAGTTTCATAACAACATTTTAAGAACAAATTAAGCTAGTGAAATAATATACATTTTTGTAGATAAGTTAAAGGTTTCTCTGATGTAAACACATTTGTATTTTCAAGCACAGAAAATAAATCTTGAAAGAAAAGTGAAAATTTCCTTCTAGTGAAGGACTGCTTGAAACTGCAAACTATATATTCTCTTCACATTTTCAGTCAACTTTCAGGAAATGCTTGAGATTCTTTTGTAATGGTTTCTTTATTCTTGCCTGGTATGTCAGAAAACAACACACAAATACTCTGCCAACCCAACACTGGCATTCTTCTTACCCTTCTCTTCATCTTGAATTACAGTTGCTCCTTCAACTTTTTTCTCTTGATCAGGTATAATATCCTGATTCTCAGTTGGTGACTTCTTTTTTTGTTTATCACTGAGCTTCAGGTCCTAGTATATGTGTATATATGTAAATAGAAAGTGTTGCTGTTAATACATGACAAAAACATAAATATACAAAATAGCCATTAATCATAAATAATAAAGATGTTTAAAAACCATCAGTCTATATACTTATTCTTAAAGAAGTTACTCTTCCCACAGAGTGGTTACTCCAGAGTAGGTAATCACAAAGACTTTGAAAACTATTTTAAACTATTCTGGGGATGTATGTGTGCAATCAGTTACTAACAAGCATGAAAAAAGAAGTCACTGGTCATATTTCCACAGGCAATACCAGAATATAATCCTCCTAGACAAATGTTTTCTTTTTTATTTTTCAGTATTTTCATCCTCTTATCCGCATGAAAAACTTTTATCATTGTATCTATACTAGTTCAATAAAATTTTCAGGAAAATAAATTTCTGGTGATAAAAACATCAAACAAAGCACTCACAACCAAAGGCCCAAGCAGTCTGGAAGACTCTTGATCATCTTGTGATCCTTCAGATTTGGATCTTGATCTTATATAGCCACTCATTTTTCACACTGAAAGTAAAATATTGTGATTTGAAAAATGTACTTAAAAGAATGCTATATCACATCTATGGCCAAATGTTCTTTATACATTTTTTCTTACTTTGACAATACTTTCAAAATAAGTTCCTGGGTAAGTATAAGTGTGTCTGTTTTGCAGTCACACCAGACACAAGAACTTGTAATACCACTTATGTTAATCAAGCTGCAGTGAAATCACCTCAAACACATGACAAGTTTGAGGATTGGTTTCACAATTGGATTCTATATCATGAAGATATTTAGGAAAATAATGCTGGAAATTTAACCCCTCCCCCACCCCCAAAAAAATACTGTAGTAACACACAGGTTTAATCCATTACATAACGCTTATGACTGTCTTTGCTCCGCAACAGAAGAAGCTGCTATACACATGCGGGTGCACCTGATTCCTGGCACTCAACTTGGAGTACTACAAATCTCTAAGACGCAGTTACAACCCCACAGGATTCCCCGTTTCTAGGCCATTTCTTCACACCCCCTTCTCTTTCACCTGGACCTCATGGAGGACTCCAGAATCTGACCTGTCGGTAGCCCCAGGTACCCCCAGAACTCAGATACTTCATATAACTCCCACAAGTCTCATTCCATCTGCATCTGACTCCCACCTCTCCACACACCACTGTCTTCTCTTGTGGCCCCAAGCTTCATGGCGGCCGTGACACCAATGAGGACTTTCTTCCTCCTAGGCGAGGAACCACGCCACCCTTATCTGGCTGAACTTGCTGGCTTCCTCCTCACAGTCACTCATACTCAAACTCCTAAGGGGATTCTGTGGACCAACCCTTTAAGTCTCACCTTGTGAGGAAGAATCGAGACAGAACGACCGCTTCTACTTCCAGCTCTGCGTTTAGCACAGCAACAGTAAGGCGCATGCGCAACAATGGACGCAGATGAACAGCAATGGGCATGCGCACTGACTGGATGTGTGCAGCACAGGTGGAAGTTATCCCGCTACTACTGAGACTCGGAACTACAGGTTTTCCTGAGAGCGAGGAAAGGGGCAAACAGCCCAAGGATACCTTTAGTGGAGAATGCGCCTCAGAAAGAAAGCCATGACTAGACAGTAAGGATTTTAATGTTGATGTATTGCTTGGTTTGATCATTTCCTTTTCTGTTTTATAGTTTTATGATTGCAATTAATTCACTCAGTTCAGCAGAAAAATACATTCACACATGATTACTTTTTTGCTTGTGTTACTGCACATTTAAATCTGTGGATTTGTAACTGATTTCTCTGAGCATACCTGTGGTCAGTCACTTAGTGTATGGTTCAGTAATATCTGTAGATATTGGTTCCAGGGTCTAAGCTCAATCCACTGTCACATGGTGTACAGTAGTGGCGACTATGGTCATTATATGTTATACTTCCCAAATAGCAACCAAAAAACTTGTTAATAAACAAAATTGACCATATTATATAACACTGTCAGGGAGACCACTACCAAGAGTCTTAGAGATTTGGAGATGGCAGAGCAGGAGATATATTTATTCAGATTTTGGAGTCTGGAGTAAAGTAGGTCTTTCCATGTGGGGGTACAATGTGATTAGGGTTGGGTAAGAACCATGATACATTGGTTTAGGTTTGTTAGACACAGCAAAGTAAGATTTTTAAGACAAAGATTTAAAGAGACTTGTGGTTGAAAAAGGTCAGTTGGCACTTTTTACTGAGGAGTTGATGGGTCTTTCAGGTAGTTACTGAGTGAACAATGAAGTTATTTGCAGCTTTTATCATCCCAGGCCAAATATTCCTAATTGATAGAATTATATCAAAGCCAGTGTAATATAAATTCTGGTTAATGTAAACATCTGTATGACAGTTTCCATTCTTACTATTTTTGTATGTTGCCTGTTTTGTGTGGGAAGTAATACATGGGCTGGGAAGGGGTCCTTGACCAATAAGAAACTATTTGTAAGTAAATTAGGATGTATTATTGAACAAACTCTTATGTATGCCATCCAGTGGAACTTCTTTTAAGGAAATACCTTGAGTGGGGCAAGTCTCTCTCAGTTGCTTTCTACTTAAAAAGCAGCTTGAATAGGAACTATGTTTCTTCAAAAAATTTTTTTTAAAGAAAGCGGTCATAATCTTTGATCTTTTATTTAGTTTATCTTTTGTCTTAAAAATTTTTTTCCAGATACCATAAGCAGCTGGTATCTAAGCTCAAGACTGCTTGGTGGATGAAGTCAAATTGTTTATAATGCATCATCTAAAATGCAACTCTCATACTTGCCTTATAAATGGGAACACAGTAGGAGATGGAATCCTTTGATTACAATACAGCAATGCACCAATTTCAGCTATGTCACTGCCAAAGCACAGTCACTGGATGCCAAGAGACTCTTTTGCTTATGAATTCCTGTCTGTATCAAGTAACAGCTGTCATATGCAAAATAGTGTTACCTGAGTTTTAATGTCAACCTTTGCAGGTGAAGCTTGCATATCTCTAGTAAATATATATTTTGTGGCAACCCTACTGGATCATATAAAAGATTATTTTTTTGTTTGTTTGAAAATACTGTTTCCAAGGATGAGGATAAAATGGAGTTTATCATGTGTATTTGCATGCACTTCCATAGCAGAGTTGAGTAATTCTTTGGGATGATCTGTTAAAATACTTTAATGTTTCCCAATCTGGTTTGTAATTTATAGTAAGATTAATGTTAACTACAAACAAAATTTTAAAGAAACGAGGTAAGATAAAGTGGGAACATCAACCCGAACTGCATCTAGGTTATGAAAATAAACTACACACATACATGTGTTTATATGCTGTTGAATTATATAAAAATTTGTGTTTCTTATGCATTCTTACAACAGAAGTTTGAAGGTCACTACTTTAGAAATGCATAGAGTCCATGTCTTCAGCTATCTATGAGGATGATAGATTAGGACTTGCTCAGAGTGAGTTTACTGCTATCTGTTGGTTTCTACATAATAGCTGCAATATGCATCCCTTCCCTGATTTCCCTCTCCTTCCCTTATCCTCCCTAGCTGTAAGCTTTAGTTCTATTGTCAGCTTGTTAGTCTTGACTAACAATGTTTAATGTGAAATCTTACTAGTCAATAATTCTGATGAATTCCTAATCAAGCTAACATTGTTACACATGAGTTTTTAATATCACTATAGACTTTAGATAAATGACTCATTGACTAAGATGCATAATAAATTTTGAGACATGGGCAGTTTCTTTTTAAAAAAAAAATTATATATATATATATATATATATATATATATATATATATATATATATATATTACATCATTGTGTACCCCGGGTTTCTCCCATTTCCTTAACACCTGTTAGCCATCTTAATCTTTTGTGCCCTCCACCTCCCCCATTTTCTTCCTTCTCCCCCTCCTCGCTCTATGGTTCAGTTCTGTTGGTTGTTTCTAATTTTTCTAATTCATTTCTTTTTCCCTATTTTCTTTATATAAGTGAGACCATCCCATATTTCTCTTTTTCTTTCTGGCTTATTTCTGCTAATACGAGTCCTTCTACCTCCATGTTGCCGCAAATGACATATGTTTGTCCTCCTTGATTGATGCGTAATATTCCATCCTGTACATATACCACAACTTTTTCAGTCATTCATCTGTTTTGGGCCATTTGGATTGTTTCCATAGCTTGGCAATTGTAAACAGAGCTGCAATAAACATGCGCATACAGATGTCCTTTTTAATTAGTGTTTTCATGTCCTCTGGGTAGATTCTCAATAGTGGGATTGCTGGGTCAAATGGTAATTCCACTTTCAACTGTTTGCGGGTCCTCCACACAGTCTTCCATAGTGACTGGACCAGTTTGCACTCCCACCAGCAGTGTAAGAAAGTTCCTTTTTCTCCACATTGGAGTCAACATTTATTGTTGCCGTTTATTTATTTATTTATTTATTTATTTATTTATTTATTTATTTATTTATTTATTTATTTATTTATTTATTTATTTATTTATTTATTTATTTATTTAACATGGGCCATTCTTACTGGTGTAAGATGGTATCTCAGTGTGGTTTTAATTTGCATTTCCCTGATTATTAGTGATGTGGAGCATTCTTTCATATGCCTATTGGCCATCTGTATTTCCTCTTTGGTGAAGTGTCTTTTTAGTTCTCCCCATTTTTTGACTGGGCTTTTGCTTTGTTTATGTTGAGTTGTATGATCTCTTTGTGGATCTTTATTATCAGATCCTTATCACTTGTCTGAAGGGCGAAAATTTTCTTCCAGTGAATTGAGTTTCTTTTTGTTTCGTTTATTGTCTCTTTTATTAAACAGGAACTTTTTAGTTTGATGTAGTCCCACCTGTTTATGTTTTCCTTCATTTTTTTTTGCCAGCTTCATTTTTTTTTTGTGTGTCCAGAAATGGATTTCTGAAGATGGATTCATGGAGAGTTTTGCCCAAATTTTCCTCTATGTATTTTATGGTTTTGGGTCTCACAGCGAAGTCTTTTATCCATTTTGAGTTGATTTTTGTACAAGGTGTGAGGGTGTTACCTTGGTTTATTGTTTTTCATGTAGTGGTCCAGTTTTCCCTGCCTTCCAAATTCTTGGAGAATATACAAACAATCATATAGATAATGTTGGTAGAAATATGGATGGTCAAGGTCATCTGATAAGGTGTTGTATAGAAATGAGAAATGTGGACAATGGATAAAAGGTAATCCTTGTTACAAAGTTAACTGAATTGTGTTTATGTTCCAATATTTTTGTGGAAGGCAGAAATTGCAAGTGATGCAATACTGAGGAAATTTCCAAAGTGTTGAAAGACAGCTTTGTTTTTCTTGGTTTCTTTAGTGAAATGTAAGAAGAGAAAATGAATTGAAGATGGAGTTTTTAAGGAAAAAAAGACCAGAATTTAAAGATGTAGGGAGCCTGTCCATATTGCAAAGAATAAGAACATGTATTTGGTCTCTGTCATAGCAGGAGTGTGGTCGAATAACCAGTTGATAAGGAGAGAATGGATATGAACCAATGTCTTACTCAGCCATCTCAATAAAGACCAAGACTGGAAATGAAATTATGCTAGTTGAAACACTGCTAGTTGGGACTAATGTAAACAGAGAAAATGGGACAAATCAAGGATGATTAGATTTTCTATACCCCACAGGAACAGGCCATAGAAATATTTGGCTATGAACACATGCAATTCTTCAGGACAGGAGAAAAAGTTCCTTAACAGCAATTCAGACCTCAACAGGGCTGTTACTCTCACCACTGGCCCAAAGTGTGTGGGTCTAGACACAGGACTGCCTCCACCTTGATTTCAAAGGAAAAGACCAATAGCTAGCAGGGCTGCAAGGGTGATTTTGACCTTCAGAATCCTGGGGGCATGACTCCTCCCTGACAGATAGCTGTGGCAAGGGTAAAGCCACCTTAGAATGCTGCAGTGTGAGCAGGGTCAGACAGAGAGTCTTTGGATGGGTGGAACCACAGCAGGAGATCCAGAGCAGGAGATCCACAGCATAGGCAGTGCCTCTCTGATCTGTGGAAATACTGTTGCTACCCTAGGTGGTTTGGACTTTGGGATGGCTGCCTCATTGGAAGACAAAGCATTAAGTCAAAGATTATTTTCAAGGTTTAAGAACTCATGGAGCTTGTCTTAATAGGTTTTGTATTTGCTTGGAACCTTCTCTCCTATTTCCACCTTTTGGAATTTGAATGTCTTTTCTATGCCTGTCCCACCTTTGTAGTTTTGAAGCAGATTACTTGTTGGTTCATAGCTGGAGAGGAATTTTGTGTTGTGGTGACTTGTAAGACTCGAGAGTCTTATCTATATTTGATTTAGATGACATTTAGATGGGACTTTTGGACCTTAGGTTTTAGAGTAGATAATGGAATGAGTTAAGGCTTTTGAAGTTTCTGGTTCATTCCATCAGTGAATGGAATGAATATATTTTGCATGTGAGAAGGATATGAATTTTGGTCTGCTAGGAAACAGAATGTGTTGGACTAAATGTTTCTCTCCAAATTTCTGTACATTGAAACCTAATCCCCAACCTCATAGTTTTGGAAACTGGAAATGTTGAGAGATAATTAGGTCTTGTGAATAGAGTCTATAAATGAGACTTGTACCCAGCAGATCTACCTTACTGAAATATGATAAAGAAAGTACTTAGAGAAAATTGTATCAAAAGGAAATTTAGATTTATACAAAGGATCAAATAGTGCTGGAAATGGTAAAAATGGTAAAATTATATGTTTATATAAATACTTTTATTTAATCTCTTTACAAGATAATTGACTACCTGAAACAAAGATGCTAACAATGTATTGTAGAGTTCCTCACATATGAAGAAATACATTTTTTTCATATGTAAAGCATTAAAAGAACAAAGGACAGGAGGAACAAAGGGGAATCACACAGGTTCTTAGACAATACATTAAATGGGATGTAATTATTTTGAAGTTATGCTTTCTTAAGTTACAGTTACATATTGTAGGGCAGGGCATGGTGGCTCGTGCCTGCAAGCTTCAGCCTATGAAGCAGCCAGGGCTAGGGATCGTGGTTCGAGTCCCGCCTGGGGCCCGTAGCGAGACCTAGTTCCAAAAAAAAATAGCTGGGTGTGGTGGTGTGCGCCTTTAATCCCAACTACCTGGGAAGCTGAGGCTGGGGATTGCTTGAGTCTGTGGTACCCCGGGCAATGAGAGCCTGCAGCTTCACGGGCAAAAATAGCGAGACCTAGTCTCAAAAAAAAAAAAAGTTACATATTGTAAATGTAAACTACCTCCTAGAAAAAAATTAAATAAGATGCATAATAAATCAATAGAATAGATGAAATGGTACATGGTAAAACAGCTAATTGATATAATTGAAGGGAGGAAATAGGAAAAAAATGAATAAAAACCAAGTGTGATAGAAAAATAGACCAGATTGTAGATTCATATGTAAACTGTTTACATGCTAGATGTAAATTGGTTACCAATGTAGGTTAAAAGGGAGGCATTGTCAGATTGGGTAAAAACTACCAATTGCATACTATCAAAAGGAACAGCACTTTAATATGAAGGTAAAATTAAGGGGGAAAATACAGCCAGAAAGCACAAGTCATAAGAAAATGTGTAGACTTGATTAATATCATTTGATGCATACTTACCAAAAAGAGTACTACACAAAATGAAGAAAAGCATGCATAATAATGTGGCAGTACATTTATCAAGAGGACAGAATAATTGTGTGTATGCAACTTTAAAATATATGAGAAATCAACTTTTAGAACTGAAAGAATTAGACAGATTCAACATTCCTCTCTTAGCAATTGATAGAACATAAGGATAAAAAAGCTCAACAAACACATAGGGATCTTAAGCAATGTTATCAGCCAATCTGACCTAAATTGATACTTGCAGAAAAACAAAGCAGATCACAGGTACTTCTGAATATACACATGATATTCACCATGCTAGACCACCAAAGGAATCTCTAATTTCAGAGGAAATGCAATCACAGAAAATATGTCTTTTGACCACAACAGAGTTGAAATAATAATTTGTTGCAAAAAGATATCTGAAAATCACAAAATATTTGGAAATTGAACAACCCTCTTAAATAATATACAGATCAAGAAAGAAATCATAGGAAAATAAGGAAATGAAAACACAGCATAACAAAAATAAATGAGGTGAGTTAAAACTGCATCAAGGATAATTTATGATGCTAAATAATTATATTAGAGAAGAAATGTCTTAAGTCAATGATCTAATCTTCCACCTTAACTAAAAAGTATAACTAAATTAAACCCAGATTACTTTTCACACAAAAACATGAAAAATAAGGCTATGTTTTGCTTGACAGATAAAATATGAACACAGACTTGCAGAAAGCTAGTTTTATTTTCTTTCAGAGTTGTGCTTTAGTATTTGCTAATCCAGTGTTTGTGGTAACTTTATAAAACATAGTAACCACGAATAATAAGAATCAACTGTACATTTAGAACGTCTTTCTGCCCTGTTTTTGCCTATACCATCCACAGATGTATTCTTTATAACATTAGTGAATTTAGCTAATCTTCCATCTGTGCCTCTCTTCTGCTTTCCCCACTGCTCCTCTTTACTACATTGTAGATCTTTTAAGTACCTTTGAACATCACTGTATTTTAACCTGGCAAGGCTATCGAAAATATTAGAAACTTTGACTAATTTTGAGACCTAAGAGAAAATCATTAAAAAATTACAAAAAGAATTTGAGCTAATAAACCTAAGAAAGTGTAACTGAGGCAGCAAATAAAGTGCTATTTGCAAATTATTTAAAGTTATACACTTAGATAAAATGACACTGTGTGGTATGTATGTTCATTTCTGGCATGTTTTAAAGGTTTCTAGGTTGGAGGGTGATGCTATTGTCTTTGTAGTACTGTGTCTACATAGTTTTGATTCTGTTTTGTTTAACATTGTACCATAAGTTAATTTCCACAATGACAGTGAGGATGTTAATGAGTCATGGACAACAACAAACACAAATACAGAGTTTGACAAGAACAGATGCTGTTCTTTGTGATATATTGACCTGTCACCTCTTAATTATTTCTTGAACATGTTCAATTCATACACAGATGTAATCTGGTTAATGTTGCTGGACATGTTCTCATACCTTTTGATCTAGAGACTATTTGACACTGCAGTACATTCCAGAGTTTAAGGTTAGATTCCATGTCTCTTTGTTTCTTCCAGGCCAGGGTATAAATCTGACTGTACTTACTAGTGAGTCAACTTTGAACAAGTTACTTCACATGTTATATTTGTGCTTCAGTGTCCACATCTATAAAAGGTGATGCCAGCATTAGTACTTAGGTCTTATGTTGCCATGAGTACTAAATAATTAAAATAGACATACACCTATGTGGAGAGAGCTAAAATAATGCCAGGTTACATTAAGTATTTATTTTTCACTTCTGCTTTCTACTTGTACCCATCTCTCACTCTGTTTTCCCTTGCTTCTCTCCCTGCTCCCCACACTTTCACCTCCTCACCCCCCTTCCACCTTTTCTCCCCTTTCCCCTTTTCCTCAGACTCTCTGAAAACAACCACCTCATGGGAATAAATAGGAATAACTGAATAAAAGATAGAGTGATCAATAGAATAATCTAACAAGGTGTTAGATTTAAAAGTAATCTATTTTCACAAATAAGTTGTTTACATTTGTCAATATAAATTTTTTTTGGATTGGATAAACAACAATGCCAAATTATATACTGTTATAAATTTCACTATAAAAAGCAATAAATTAATTAAAAATAAAAGAATCAGGAGTGGAAGGGGCACAAAAGATTAAGATGATGGTTCACAGGTGATAAAGTGGAAGGTGGTGGGAGAACCCCAGGGTAGATAACTATGTAAAAAAAAAGAAAAGAAAAGAAATTGTACCCACAAAATATAAAAAAATAAACTAAGGAAAAAATAAAAGAATGAATATATACCTTGTAAACAAGAATCAAAAGAAAGTTGAAGTTGTGAATACTTCACAAACATACATCATATCTTATATACAAGTCTTTAATCCATTTTTATTTTTTGTATATGGTGTTAAATAATGATCTAATTTCATTTGTTCTTTACATTTCTTTTTTATTTTTTCCAGTGACTGTCCCAGTTTCCTAACATGATTTGTTGAAGAGACTTTCCATTCTCCATTTTATGGTCCTAACATCTTTGTAAGTGTCTGTACATGTAGTGGTGTTTTTCTGGGCTCTCAGTTCTATTTTTCCCTCAAATGTTATTAATTTGTCAGTCACACACACATATATAACTTTGTGGTACATTTTCATACTTGATATGTGCACTTTTCACCAAAACTCTTGTGCCAATGCCCCATTATCTTCCTTTCTTTATCTCCTTCTCCACCCACCCTCTTTCCCCTGGTAACCAATGTATTCTTCATAGTCTGAGAACCATTTTTTGCTGTTCTGTGCCTGTTTGTGCCCTTTGGTTATTTATATTCTGTAAATAATTGAAACTAGTAATTTTCTTTCACTTTATGACTTGACTTACCATAATCACTTTAAGGATCATCTGTTTTGTCCTAAAAGGCACTAATTTATTTTTTTCAGTAGATGACTAGTATTCCATGGAATATATATATAATTTCTTTATCTAGTTATCTGTTGATGAACATTTCAGTTGATTTCATGCCTTGTTTACTGAGAATAATGCTATGAACATAAGGGTGCATACATTTTTTTAATATTAATTTTCATATTCTTTCAGTTATTGCTGTATTTTATGGTATTTCCACCCTTAGTTCTTTAAGAAGTCTCTATAATGTTTTCCATATGTTGTACCAATCTACATTCTCACTGATAGTGAATGAGTATTCCTTTTCCTCCACATCCTTGCCAACATTTGTTCCACTGTTCTTGGTAAAGACGGTTCTCATAGGGGTGAGGTGATAATCTCATTGTGGTTTTCATTTGCACTTATCTTATAATAAGCAATAATAAGCATTTTTTCATGACTGTGAGCCATCTGTATGTATATCTTCTTTGGAGAAATGTCTATTTAGGTCTTTTGCCCATTTATTAATTAGGTTACTTTTGTTGTTGATTATTATGGGTTCTTTATAAATTTTGGAAATTAATCCCTTGTTAAGTGTATGATGTGCAAGTATATTTTCTGAGGCTATAGGTTGCCTTTTTGTTTTCATCGTGGCTTATTAAGTAAAATATCTGAGTTCACATCATAGACTTTTAATGTATTTGCTCTTGAGATAATGTATTCATACTCAATTATAGAGCAGCACAAAATATTTTCCTACACTTGTGTCATGATAGGTATGTTTTACCAAGCAATTCAATGTGAATTCCACTGGTTCTATACATATCCCTATGCAAAAACACTTTTTTATTCAAAACCTTAATAGTGGTCTCATTTTATCATTAACTTCAGCATTCCAAAGTTACATGAATTTCATCAGACACAGTGCTCTTTCTTGTGGCCAATCCATAAGACAGAAAAGGGTTTTGCAAGCAGCAAGATATTCATACTACATGGGTCCTTTATACCTTACTGGCAACAGAATTAAGTGAATAGAGATTGAAGGAGGGCAAAAGACAGATTGCATCATTTAAACCAAAAATGGGTTAAGAATGCTAAGAATAACAGGTTAAGAACCATTTGTTTACTCATCTTCCTTGCAACAGTCTAATTTCTCCCAGCATGACAAAGAGTGAGTTTAAGGTTACTGGGAGAATGATTATTGTTGAATGCTAATGAGATTTTTTTTTGTCATGACCTTGAAATCTTGCTGTTGTTACTGACTAATCTTAGTTGTTTGGTTCCCAAAATGTTCACCTAAGGAACTGGTTAAAAAGCAGTATTTACATATTTAAATGAATTCTTTTCTATCACATGAGGATGAGGGCCAGGTTTATTTCAGTTTGTTTCAGAGTCTCTTCCATTTTTCTGCCTCACTTGATGGTTCTTTTATTTCCCATCCTTGTGGCAGTTCTGGTATGCAACTGACTGGATGGTATCAGAGTCAAGGTTCAAGTGACTAAGGCACTCTGCAAGTATTTTACAAGAGGGTGACTTCTGTCCTGGGAATAACTTCCCTTTGGAATAACTTCCCTTTGGACCTGATAGAAAATGACATTTACATCTATTATGATTTTTTACATGAGTAAGAGACTTTTCCTTCCCTTTCAACTCGATAAGGTGCCATGTAACTGAGGGTTTTCTGTCTTATGGTTTCTGTGAATGTCTTTTTCCTTTGAAGTAATGTTGACATTTCCCACTGTCTGTTTTGTTGGTTTTTTTCATCTGTGTACTGCAGTTGGAACAGTTCCTCTGTTAGAGGGATGAGGTAGCTGCAGTTATGACTGAGGTTGAAGTTAATGAACCCCAGGTCTTGCATTGTGGAGGAGAATGGTTGAGAGAGGTTGACTTAATGTCCTGGAACATTTCTTTAGTTAGAAGTGATGATAAATTAGAATTCAATGTTTGGATGTCTTTACATGGTGGATTCATAGGGATGCAGTCTCAATTAGAATCTACTCTTCAATCTCAGAGCTGAACTGAAATGAAATCCCAATGTTCTCAAAGTGCTGAAATTAGCAAGGAAAGTTCTGCAGCCAAAAGTTGTCAAGCTGTAAAAAAGAAATGGTAGAGAGAGAGAAGAATGAACAAGGGGTCATAACAACAGTTGGCATTTATTTATTCATTTATGTATATTATTATTTTTAATTGTTCTTTATGTATTTATTGAAGAAAGATGATTTTAAGTTCTTCACGGTTCAAATTCATGTTGTTCAAGGATCAATGTTAAAATACTTTTGTTAAAAATATTCAAGTTTTCCTGAGTTTTGCTTACTGAATAAAGGTACTTAGACTAGGAGTATGAATATTTCAATTTCTATTCATTCTTTTGACATAACAACTTTCTTTGTAGCATTAATCATATTAACTTAGAATAAAGTCAGTTATTTCTTACACTTTTTCTTAACATTAACAGTGCTATATATGTTAAGCATGAAATATCCGAACTAAACAAAGTAGGATGCTTTTCTCAAATTCCTGTACTCTAAATGGAAATTATATCATTAAGAGTAAAGCATGTTAATGAGTAAGCATTATGGTGATGGGCAAAAAAGCATTTCCTCAGGTTCTGCTCCTTTTCTACAAACATGAAAGCCAAAAACCCAATAGTTTTCCAATTATTATCCTTTGTTTTGGATGTTTTGTGTTGTCAGCCACAATGAGCACACCCAGCACTTAGGTCCTAGGTTTTCTTTTTATTTATATCTTTCTCCAATAATAGGATCCAGGGAGAAGTGGCTGATTCTAGAAGACCAAGGCGACATAGTAGCTAACTGTAATATGTCCTGAAAAGCCTGAGAAGCTGTTGCATATTATTGCCTACACAAATAACCTCTCAGTATTGATCCCTAAATTCAGTCAGTGTTCTCCTAAACAGGATCTTTTAAAAAAGATAATTAACCCAATATTTAATAAGACCCACTATGATTCATGTATTGAATCAGTATCTTGAATCAACACCCAACACTCTATGTTCTCGTTTACCTGAATCTCTGTTTATCAGAGAGTCTGTGTGCTCTCTGCTTTCCACCATATATAATGTTTACAATTGCAGAAATCCTCTGCCAGGGATGCTTTTCTTCTGCCTTTATCAGTCTGATTGTTACTTACCTTCAACTCTCAGGTTACACTTGTCTTTCTCTAGGAAGTTTTCTCTGACCCTTTGAAATTAAGTTATTACCTGTTACGTGTAGCCAAGTTCATACAATTATGTTCTCTGTGATGGAAAGCTCTAAACACAGCTCCTTCTAAGAGCTGGTTCTATTGAATAAATGTCTTTTAACACATACAGGCTCCTTGAGAGCACAAATTGTGTGTGCTTTTTCCTTTCTTGAGTCCAGAACCTAGTTTAATCTACAACACCATTTTACACATCCAGTATCATAGGTAAATATCAGATGTTTGGATTGGAAAGTAATTAAATATGAAACTATAATTCAAATTGCTGTCCACCCAACAAAGGTTTAATCTGAATGGAAGATGCATCAAAAGTGAATATAAATTCTGTAGAACCCATACATTTTCTGCTTAAACTCTTTTAATCAAATGATTGGGCAGATGTATAAAGATTTCTGAGGAAAGATAATTATCTTAAGTATATTTGAGAGATGAAAAACTGGAAATAAAGTTTTCATTGAAAGAAATAGACTAACTTCATGCATGGGGTAATATGCATTGAAAAGTCTAAGTATGCCTTGAAATTTTCAGGTCACACTCAATAAACACATGTTGACCTGGGTAGAGAAAGTGTTAAGAAGACAAGAACATAATGTGTTATGTTGTTTTGGGGTCAGAATATCTTATGCATGTATTTGTCTTAGTCTAGAGTCTTAGAGGAGCTGATACTAAAGCAGAATTCCATGTTTCCAGGAAATATCGAGAGTTCTGAGAAAACTGTATTACAGCTAACACTCAAATAATGGGTTGGAGTTCAGAGGAAAGTATGAATGCCAAGATAGTTCCCTATTCATCAAGGAGAGATTAAAGTTGCTTGAGAATTCACAAGTAAAATTATAAGCTTTTACTGGATAGAATATAATAACGACTCAAAAACACTCTGACATAAGATTTAATTTTGGCATATATAAAGGCAAGTAAAATTTAATTTTTTACACAAATGCTACATACAATCTAAGTGATAAAACTGGAATCTTTAAGTTTTTTCCAGATAGTATAGATCCAATCATGTAAAATATTTCCTTTAGCTTGGACAACCATTAATGTTATTTCATTGGCCATTTTATTTTGGTTATTAAGGGAGAATATTCAAACAATTGTATAACTTCAAAGACACAGGAAAGAAAATAGTTCATAGGCAAATACTGAAAACATTTTAGCATATTTCCATCCAGTCATTTTTTTTTTGGTCTCCTTGTGTGGGTATGGATGAAAACATTACAATATTAAAAATATACTTTATATATAATTTTTTGCTTAGTTTAAATTGTTGTTTTAAGTTGTTTCACTGTTAAATGGATTTATTTTCTTTTAAAATGCAATTACATAAAGAAAATAACGAATCGTGGATATATAGAAAAGGAGAGTAGTAAGGCAAAACTGTAATACATATCTTATACTTGAATCTATGTAAAATAAACACCAAGTTTCTGGTGATTAACTTGCATGATTTTTGTGTATCACTGTTAAATGCCCAGAAATGTAAGAGGACAAGTAGGAAAGCATTTGAGATCAAAACACAGAGGAAACCCAAAATGAACTCAGTAGTACTTACAGTGGAAGAAATTAATAAAAATTTACTTATCATTCTAAAAAATAATTTGCATGAATTAAAAGACTCCTCCGATAATGTGGTGGTAAGGACAGTGGTTGATTGGGGTGAGAATTAAAGGTGACATTCACCATGGACCCTTGCTGTTATGAATCCTCCAGTACCTAGATACATCATGGGTCTACCTCATAATTAGTGTGAGGTATTTGTGATTGTGTTGCTGTGACACACCAAAGGTGCCATTCTGGGAGCAATTCAGCAGGATCTCATCATATTATGCCTCTGCAATCCCAATGCTTCTGCTTTACATAGATGAGGGGCTGGGTGGGGATTAAAGTTATTATAGTAGGTTATAAGGTGTTGTGGGGTATTCTAACCCCACATGTTACTGAGAGAGATCAATTTGGCTTTATCTGACCCTTTGTCTGGTTCCTCTATATCCCACATAAAAATGATGCCACCTATGTATCTTTTATGTTCAGGATTTAATTTTAATTGAATTTTTTAATAGCGGTAACTTTACATTGTTCGTATTTTGGAATATTGCATCCCTCTGCCCCCAGTGCACCCATAGTGCTCCCATCACCAAAGCAACCATAATCTATTAGTCTATAGCACACCATCATACTCCATTGTGCCCCCTCCCCACTCTATACTCATCCCTCTCCCATCATTCCCCTTCTGAATGTCTTGGTTTTATAGTCTGTTTTCAGGGGCTATTTTTTTAATTTGGCTTATCTGACCCTTTGTCTGTTTCCTTTATATTCCACATATAGGTGACATCATCCAACATACAGTATTTGTCTCTCTCCTGGTTTATTTCACTTAGCATAAACTTTTCCAGTTCCATCCATGTTACTGCAAATGGCATGTTTATCTTTTTTGATTGCTGAGTAGTAATCCATTGAGTATATTTACCAAATCTTCTTGACCTACTTGTCATTAAAATAATAAAAAATATTAATTTAAGGAAGGTGAGATTGAGCTCTTGTTAGGATCCATGTTATGAAGCTGTTGCTGGGAATGTCAAGACCTAACACAGGAATGTCAGGCTGGGAATGTCAAGACCTAACACAGGAATATCAGGCTGGGAATGTCAAGACCTAGTACACCATGCTATAAACAAAGGTAGTATTTGGAACAGATGGGCAAACTCTTTAGGTTAAAAAACATGTTGATTGATTATTTAAAAAAAGCAACTAAGTAGAGAACTGATCTAGGAAAACATTTAATTTGAGCTCAATCCATTTTATGGACCTGAGTATAAGTAATAGAAACTGTTCAGGAATGATGCCTGAGGAGCTTAATATATGTAAGAATGTGTTTCTCCCTGGTGACTTGATGCGATATATATATATATATATATATATATACTGTAGAGAAACCTGAGGATCCTAATATAATGAGAAAATTATTCCGATATCTTGAGCATCTTACTGTTCATGAGATGATTCAAACTTTACAGTAGCGTTTTGAATTTAGTGGACAAAGGAAAACCTTCAACAAGGGTTCTACAGTATTCTACACATAGGAGGGCTCTTATAAAAGAGATTTCCTGTAAAGTAATGAATATAGGAAAGCCTGTGATAAGTCTGCTCTCACTGTGCAAGAGAGAATGCACATGGGACAGAGTTATTATGCATGTAACAAATGGGGAAATCCTAGTTTGAGAAGCCAACAAAATTAAATCTTCAGAGACATTTTGAAGATGAACAACAATGTAATTGAAGTGGAATTATTTCAGCAATAAATTATACCTCATTCAACTTTGGAGAATTCTGCTAAGAGAGAAAAAACTGAACATAAAATATGTGGAAAAACTTTCTATAAAGTACCTGTTCTTATTAAACATCAGAAAATACAAACAGGTGATGTTCAAAACCTCTAAGACTTCCACTCTCAAAAGATATCAGAGAGCTTTCACTGGAGAAACCCTATGACTATAAAGAATATAGGAAAACTTTCTCCTGGAAGTCAGCACTCATTTCACCAGAGACTTGACTTGAGAAAGAAACTCTATGAATATAGGTGTAGAAAAACTCTCTTGGAAGTCAGCTTTCAATAAGCAAAGAATTAACACAGGGGTGTAATACTGTCTGGCAGAGAGTGACCAAACCACATTTATATTTTGTTGAGCAAATGGTTTGCATTTCTCAGCTTCTCTTTACCTTTTAACTGAGCTCTGGCCAGGGAATATGAATATAAGCAGTGAACATTATTCCCAAGCTGAGTCACAAAAAATTTTGTGCATTCTTCCCCTATCTTTCATTCCCTGTGTTCCTGAAGGGCAAATGATACTTCCAGAATTGCCTTGGGAGCCACAGGGTGAATATGGTACCATGATTTGAGACAAGGGATTGATTGAGGAAAGCAGAACTTTCCAGACTCTACCGCAACAGTCTTTGTATTTTCCTTCACTGAGAAATATTTACTCTGTTGAACCCTTCAGTGTGTTACCTGTTTATACTACCAGTTCATTGTAGCCTGTTCACTTTCTCAATTTGGTATATCTTTCAGTAAAATGTTACCAGTCTTTGTGTAAAAAATTCAAACAGGAAAGAAGTATATTTTCATTTTTCATCCTCAAATCAGTTGAAGGAGAAGTCAAAGAAATCATAGGAAGGAACCAATAATGCAGCAAGTGTAGAAACACCTTTATCATGCAAAGATAGCTCACTGAACTATAACAAATTTAAAACTTTAGAAATGTTTTCAAATGTGTTTAGAAACAATAGAAAACACAAATTACACTGTGCTAAAACTAGGAGTATAATCATAAAATGTTCCTTTGGAGGTATTCACTTAGTACAGAATCACTGGTCTGCAGTCAATAGTTTAAAAAACTTTTGAACATAATATTTAACATTTTTAGCAGTTACCTGACCCAACATACACACATGATGTGAAATGTTGATATCTGTGAAGCCATCTTTTAAGATGGAGCCAGGGAGCCATTCCAGAGAAATGATACTGCCTGTCTCATTTGAATGTCTAGAGATCCAGATCATTAAACTGGACCAAAGATCTTTGGAGTGAGCCAAATGCAGTTTATTAATCCCTCAAGCAAACAATTGTTTGAGAAGTTTTCAGAATTATGAGAACTAATGTTAAGAACTTTTATCCAGAGAACAGAATCAGTCAGTTCCATTTTCATCCTTTCTAGAGAATAAGTAACCAATTATGTATAACCAAGCATAGTTTGACCTTGTTAATGCTAACTTTTAAAATACTTACCTCATCTTCCTCTTTTCCTTCCATAAAAGCCCTCAACTTTACCCTTCTTGGGACACAGCTATTGAATCTGTCTAACTTATATTGCAAATCTTTGAACCCAAATAAACATGCTAGTTAAATTAAAAAAAAAAAAAGAAAGAAAAAAATGAATCCCAGCATGCATTGTCTGCTGAAAATGAATTCATGATGGCAGTAGCATGCAAAGCATGGTGCTTTGATAGGTTTTTAAAATTTATTAAAATTTTTTTTCTTACATCATTACAGTTTCCATAATTCTTCTGCCACCATTTCACCCATGATCCAAAACAAATAGATGAAAAAAGTTGTGGTCTATTTACACAATGGAATATTATTCTGCTTTGATAGTTTTACATGGGGGAAGACCTCTAGAGCATGACAACATCCAAGTGGATCGCTACCCAGAATAACAGGAAAGTAAGGAAAACACCATAAGAGAATGGGATGGGGATAGCATTATATGTCTAGGTGTTGTGTTAACCTCTGTGCAGAGAATCCCTGGGTTAGAGGACTCTAAAGGACAGCAGCAACTTGGAGTCCTTTATAACTAGGATTTATATTATCTTTGGCTTAAAACTTACTTATTGGAGGCTATGTTTAAAACATTTGGATATGTTTTGAAACAAATAAGTTTTGAACATTGGACTATGTTCAGATCAATCAGAATCCGAGATTTTTAAGCTAATTTTTAAAAAATTAGCTCGGATTTTTAAAAATCTGAGATTTTTAACCCAGTTTTGTTGAAGAATAAAGATAGGGTCCAAGATATGGGGGCTAACTTTGATTCAGTTATGTGCCTTTGTTCTCCCTGTGTAGAATCATCACTAACACAGAGCTAGTCTGGGCATCTATGTCACTTAGTGTTGGATGGCCTTTGAAATGAAGCTGTATTTCATACTACAGGGGTTCCTGAACCATTATATCAGAAAAAGCAAGGCAGAGGAGATAGAAGCCTGGTATCCTTCCCAGGGAGTATTTAAGTTCTACTCCACACTGCCATGCTATTGCCTCTGGCTATATCCTGGTCCAGGGGAAAATTCTAATCCTTTTGTTATGAATATGAGCCTTGGTAATTCCTTCTTAAAATCCCAAACTAGTGGTTTTGTCTGTAGATACTGCCATATATATCCATATACATTATATATATATATATATATATTGCATCATTGTCTACCCTAATGTTCTTCTGTCACCTTACCACCCGTGCACCATCTTAGTCTTTTGTGCCCTCTCCCACCCCTGTTCTCTCCCTCTTCCCTCTCTCTTGTTCTAGGTTTTAGTTCTGTTGGCAGTTTTCAATTTTTCTTAAGCATTTGTTTGTTTTTCCTATATCCCTTAAATAAGTGAGACCATCCTATATTTCTCTTTTTCTTTCTGGCTTATTTCCACTAATATGATTCCTTCTAGCTCCATCCATGTAGCTGCAAATGACACAAGTTTGTCTTCTTTGATTGATGCATAATATTCCATTGTGTACATATACTACAACTTTTTCAGCCATTCATCAGTTTTGGGGCATTTGGGTTGTTTCCATATCTTGGCAATTGTAAACAGAGCTGCAGTAAACATGATGTACAGGTGTCCTTTTTAATTAGTAATTTTATGTCCTTAGATTAGAGTCCCACTAGTGGGATTGATGGGTTGAAAGGTAGTTCCATTTTCAGTAGCTAGAGGGTCCTCCACACAGTCTTCCATAGTGACTGGACCAGTTTGCACTCCCACCAGCAGTGTAAGATGGTATCTCAATGTGGTTTTGATTTGCATTTCCCTGATTATTAGTGATGTGGAGCATTCTTTCATATGCCTATTGGCCATCTGTATTTTCTCTTTGGAGAAGTGTCTTTTTAACTCCTCTCCCCATTTTTTGACTGGGTTTTTTGCTTTGTTTTTGTTAAGTTGCATGAGTTCTTATCTATCTTTGTTATCAGACCCTTATCACTTGCCTGGAGGGCAAAAAATTTCTCCCATTCAGTTAAGTTTCTTTCTTTTTTTTTTGAGACCAGGTCTCGCTATTTTTGCCCGTGGAACTGCACGCTCACATTGCCCTGGGTACCAGAGACTCAAGCAATCCCCAGCCTCAGCTTCCCAGGTAGCTGGGATTACAGGTGCGTGCCACCATGCCCAGCTATTTTTTGGGACTAGGTCTTGCTATGTTGCCCCAATGGGACTCAAACCATGATCCCCAGCCCCAGCCGCTTCATAGGCTGAAGCTTAAAGATATGCATCACCGTGCCTGGCTGGTTGGGTTTCTTTTTGTTTTGTTTATTTTCTCTTTTGCTGTACAGAAGTTTTTTAGTTTCATGTAGTCCCAGCTGTTTTTCATTTTTTTTTTGCCAGTTGTAGATGTTTTTCTTTTTTTTTTTTTGCCAGCTGTAGATGTGTCCAGAAATGGATTTCTGAAGTGAAATTCATGGAGGGTTTTGCCCAAGTTTTCCTCTATGTATTATATGGTTTAGGTCTTACATCCAAGTCTTTTATCCATTTTGAGTTGGTTTTTTACATGGTGTGAGGGAGTTGTCTTGGTTCATTTTTTGGAATGTCTTGGTCCAGTTTTCCCAGCACCATTTATTTAAGAGGCTGTCCTTGTTCAAGTGTAAGTTTTTTACTCTTTTATCAAAGATTAGTTGACTAACCTGGCACGGTGGCATGTGCCTGTAAGCAAGCCTATGGAGTCATGGCTGGGACCAGGGATTGCGGTTTGAGACCTGCCTGGGGCAACATAGCGAGACCTAGTCCCCCCCAAAAATTGCTGGGCATGGTGGCGTACACCAGCTACCTGGGAAGCTGAGGTGGGGGTTTACATGAGTCTGTGCTACCATGGGCAACATGAGCCTGCGGTTCCATGGGCAAAAATAGCGAGACATAGTCTCCAAAAAAAAGATTAGTTGACTATATATGTGTGGTTTTATTTCTGCGCACTCAATTCTGTTCCATGATTTCTGATTGTTTTTGTACCAGTACCATGCTGTTTTAATTACTATGGCTTTGTAGTATAATTTGAAGTCTGGAATAGTAATATCTCCATTCTCTCTTTTTTATGGTCAGGAGGATTTTTGTTATTCCATATGAATTTCAGTAATTTTTATTCTATCTCTTTTAAGAATGTCATTGTAATTTTTATTGGAATTGCATTGAATCTGTAGATTGCTTTTGGTAGATTAGCCATTTTGATAATGTTAATTCTTCCAATCCATGAGCAGGGAATGTCTTTCCATTTTTTTATGTCTTCTATTTCTTTTAAGAATGTTTTATAGTTTTCTTTGTATAGATTCTTCACTTCTTTTGTTAGGTTTATTTCCAGGTATTTAATATTTAGTGGTGTAATGGTAACTGGAGTGTTTTTTTTTTTAATTTCTTCTTCTGACTGAGTTTTTACATTTAAGAAAGCCACTGATTTCTGTGTGTTGATTTTGAATCCAGGTACCTTACTGAACTGGTTTATTATTTCAATGAGTTTTTCTGTGGAGTTCTTGGGGTTTTTTACATAGAGTATCATGTGATCTGTGTATAATGATAATTTCATTTCCTCTTTCTCTACATGTATTCCTTTTATGTTTTTCTCTTGCCTTATTGCCCTGGCTAGAACTTCCATTACCACGTTGAAGAGCAGAGGTGTGAGTGGGCATCCTTGTCTGGTTCTAGATCTTAATTGAAATGATTTCGGTTTGTCCCCATTGAGGATGATGTTGCTGTGGTTTTATCATAAGTGGCTTTTTTATGTTGAGATATGTTCCTTTTATTCCTATTTTTTCAAGGGTTCTCACCATGAAAGGGTGCTGAATTTTATCAAATGCTTTTTTGCATCTATTGATATGATCATGTGGTTTTTTTTTTTCTTGTTGATGTGATGGATTATATTAGTTGACTTTTAGATGTTGAACCATCCCTGTGCCCCTGGGAGGAATCCCACTTGGTCATGATAAATAGTTCTTTTTATACACTGTTGGATTCGGTTTGCCAGGATTTTATTTAGAATTTTTGCATCTGTAAACAGAGTAGTCTTTCATTGTGTATATATACCACATCTTCTTGATCCATTCACATATTTTTTTGTCATTTAGGCTGTTTCCATATTTTGACTATTGTAACTAGTGCTGCAATAAACATAGGGGTGCAGGTTTCCTTTAGATTAGTGTTTTTGTGCTCTTTGAGTAGATTGTTAGGAATGGAATTGCTAGATCTTATAGTATGTATACTGAGGTACTCAGTGATAAAGTAATCTGTAGCGAGTCAGCTTTCTAGATAAAGTCATGACAGCAGCACTGCTTACCCTGGGTGATTTGAAGATTGGTTAGTATCTTTCTCTTGGGCACTTACTGTGACACGTTTAAAAAAATACAATAATCTAATGATTTAAAAGGAAACATGCTAGGGCAAGATATTTCTTATGATTTTAATATACATCTAGAAACCTATGGGAGTTATTTTCAGAAAAAATATACACTGCAAATTAGCTGTAGTCTTGAAGGGAGATCCTCCAGTAACACTACCCTCTCCTGGCTCTGAACATTTGCAAGCAAGCAACAGCAGGTCTCAGGAGACCACTTATTCAGCATTCAGCCAATACTCATGGGACTACTTTTAACAGATTTTGATACTCTTGTAGGAACTGGAAATTTAGCACTTAGTGCTAAATTTAGGGAAATTTAGGGAATTAGGGAATTAGTGAATTAGTGAATTTAGGGAATTAGTGAATTCCCTAAATTAGGGAATTAGTTAGGGAATTAGTGAATTTCAACTAACCAATGAATAAATAATCTAATGTGGTAAAATATTAGAAATAAAATAATGTAGTATCTAGGCCAACAACAAATTACTTTGCACAGAACAGTTGGAAAGCCTCTTTGATAAGGCAACAATACAGCAGAAACCCTGAGGCTGAGCGTGATTCAGCCACGTAAAGATCTGGGGGTAGACTCTGCCAGGCAAAGAAAATGGTGATCACCAATGCCTTAGTGTGGGGATAAAGTTGGCAGTTTCAAGTAACAGTAGTAGGCCAAAGTTATTGTAGTTAAGGTAAGAGATAATAAGATTGAATATTAAAATAGTTTTAGCAGATAAACAGTGATGGAGATGGATACAAGTTATAGTAAGTAGAAAATCAAGAAGACTTGGTGTTGAACTGTAGTAGAAATAAAAAAAAATGAAACACAAGAACATTTCTTGGTACTTGTCAAGTATGTGATACCTGCTGGTCATTCAAGCAAAGAGACAATCTGAATCTCAGGAGACAGGTTGATGCATGAGCTATAAAAGTAGGAGGTCACATTTTATACATGCCGTATGCTGGCAAATGGATGAAATAACCCAACCAGAGAATATATCATGAGAAGGAACCCTGTTAAACTTCGTGTAGAAAGGGAGGATTAAGCAAAGGATCCCGAAGAGTGGAGTGGTCATTGTGTCTAAATAGAGGAACAAGACCAGGGGAGAATATAGTCAAGTATCCAAAAATTGAAAATTAAAAGAATGAGGAGAGGGAAGGAACAAAGAAGAGAGGAAGAGAGGAGCAGTTGTTAATGTGCCAAAGGCATCTGAGAGATAGTAAGTTGAACATGAGGACATGATTGCAGACATAGAATATAAAGGATCATCCTTGCCCTTGAGAAAATCAATTTTCTTTTGAGGGGGGGCACTGGTAGAAGCTCAGCTGAAGTGGTTAGCTGGAGAATGGTTAATGTAGAAGTACCTTGGAGATTTATGTGAGAAGGGATGCTTTTATGTTT
The DNA here is from genome assembly GCA_004024945.1 of Uropsilus gracilis. Lineage (NCBI taxonomy): Eukaryota > Metazoa > Chordata > Mammalia > Eulipotyphla > Talpidae > Uropsilus > Uropsilus gracilis. Next base: position 33,089 of record PVHY01008407.1, read on the forward strand.
TACTTCATTTTGTATGAACTACAATGATCAGAAACATAAGTATGCTATCTGCAGATAATAAAATGATTCAGGAAAAATAGGGAGATAGTGACAATTCAGGACAAAGGAGTGATCAACACAAAGGTTTACTAGAGAAGATTGGAGTGGGATCTTGGTGAAGGGCAGTCACCTCCAGAGAAAAAGAGAGCAAGGAATAAAAGTACAGATCCAGTGTTGTTGGGAAGTGCTGAGAGTCCCTGAACAGGGACTTGAAGAGGGGCACTTATAGCCCTGGCTAAGATGGGTCAGAGGGTTTAGTGGCTGTGAGGAAGGATGTGGTGGGGTTAGTGGTTTCCAGGAAGTTATTTCCCTGTGAATGCTGGGACACTAGAGGGAGGAAGCCTGAAGACCAGGACCTGGTGCTGGAGGTGTTGACCAACAGACAGTGCAGGCTAAACAGACAGATTGCCAGTGGGAAGCTCTAAGAAGCCTCTTTCTTCTCTGTGACTTATTAGGAGGAGGTAGTCAGGCCTGGAAGAGGGTTGCGGCCTGGAAGAGGGTTGCACGTGTTGGGAGGTAGAAGTGTAGGAGGGATGACAGTGGAAGTGAGAAGCAGTTTTCTCTTGGTTGTGGACTGAGGATGAAACAATCCCCTAGGGTCTTGGAATTTTGTCACCATGCTCAGGAGCTCACATACAGGCAGGAAATGTGCCTGACCCGAGCTTTCTGCTGAGCACGGTGGAAAGTGGCCAAACCTTGTGTTGGATAGGGAGAGCTTACATTCCTGGCTAAGTGAGGTGGGTGTCTGTGGCCTGGAGTTTGCCTGGGGCTTATTTCTCTGGGGGAACTGCAAGAACACTTCCCCAGTGCTGGGGACCTGGTGCTGGAGGTGATGAGAGGGGAATGCCAGAAATGGAAATCGGGGAGGGCAAGGGCTTTCCTGATGCCCAGGACTTGGGTGCAGGGAGAGGGCTCGGTGGGTGGGAGGAGCGCTTCCCTGAGGCCCATGGGCTCCAGGCTGCAGGCCAGAGTGCTGGGTCCTATGGTCTCGGCCTGGGCTGGATCAGAGCTCTGGGGGCCCCCGAGGAGGGCAGGTTGAGTGTCATGGCCTGGAGTATTCCCAGGCTGGGGGCAGCAGGGGACAGTGACAACCGAACTGGGCCTCACGTGCTAGGTAGGGGGTCCGGGATGGTTGGACAACCGAACCTGGACACCCCGGGTCCCATCCCTTAGGAAACATTTCACAATGTGGTAGGGGGAACACCCCTGCAAGGTACCAGCAAGGGGACTGGTACGGAGCTCACTGGGGGCCAGCGCGCAGGCCTAGAACCCTCCAATCCTTGTACAGTTCCGCCCACCAGGCCTCATTTTTCCTCAGCGCCCTGCCGCCTGTAGCTGTTGCTGTGGTTCCGAAGGCAGAAACCCAGGCCTCCAGTGCTGAAGAAAGTTCGTCCGGCCTTCTTCGGCGGGTACTCTCCCATTGTTTGGTCCTCACCTACATCCTATCTGGACTGTTTTAGCTAAGATCAAAATTGCCGAAAAATCAGCTAAGGGATAATTTTCCTCCGGGTTTGGTGAAGCTTTGTCTCTATTGCCTGCAGATGGCAGTGTTGTGCTGTCCAGTGGCACTGGTGCCTTCTTTCCCCTCCCTTCGGGTTTGAAAAAAATTTCTTGGAACCTTTTCCTTTCACAGAGTTGGCGTCATTCCAAAACTCTGCGGGTTAGACTGGTCCTAAGGCTGAAAGTACTTCCTACAGTGGGTCCCTGGTGAAAACTCACTGCTCAGGGTCAAAACGGGTTTGCTTTTTCACATTACTTCCTCTATGAACTGGCTTTTCTGCGTTTCTGAATGGTGTCATGGTAATTCCCCACCTTATCTTGGATTTTACGAGCCTGGGCTTTCTGTAGGCTAAAATATATTCTATCGGTAAGGAAGTCACTCAGCCTCCCTATACAAAATCTGGAAGACCAATAAAGTGTAATAAAAGAAAGCTAATCTTATCCGCAATCTCATTGTCTTGCAATAACCATTAATAACTTTTTGTGACATTCCTTACAGGTTTTTCATTCTTTAAAAATGAGAAGAATATTTCTTGTGCTCGTGATTTGAACTTTTAAAATTTGGAGTTTTATTTACCCCCATGGTAAAAGTCACTTGAAAAAGACTTAAAAACTTTTTATTCACTTCTCTTCCTTTGATAGTCAGAAAGTGAAAATAATAAGACAGACTCTGTGGAAAATGTGATTACCAGAGAGGCGGAGGTGGAGGATTGAGGAGGGCAGTGAGAGGGTAATGTTATAATAGCTTTGCTGAGCTTTGCTAGAGGGTGAGTGCATTTGTTGAGGTGCAAATACTTTAAATAATTTTGTTAATTTTGTTTGAAAAAAGGATAAATTAATTCATTTTGATTTAAAAATTAAAAAGTAAAAAAAGTTAACATCTGAGATGCAAAGTGGAAATAACTTGTGACTTCCATTTCAAAGGTAAATATCCTTTGCTGAGTATCTGAGACTTCCAACTGGAGAGGAGGAGGGGAGAGAGGCCCTTCTTCCTTCTCAGAAGGAGAAGAGCACAAGGGACTATGGTGTTGATCTTTTGGTGCTATGGTGGTGAGAGAACTACAGGGACTAAATCTGAGAGAAATTATAAAATAATATCTAAAAATGAATAACTATGTAAGAAAGTAAGTAAGTAAATAAATAAATGGCAAATATCATAATGTAAAGTCAGGAGTTATTTGTTTTGCATTTTTTTCAGCGCATAAAAATAATAGTACCTACTATGTTCTCTCTCTCTCTCTCTATATATATATGTTGAATAATCAATTACCTAATTTCATCCCCAATGTTCTTCTTTGTAAATATAATTTACCATTTTACAACATTGAAATGGTACTACATGACCAGATTCCTACATTGCTTTTATTTCCTTCTACTTGACTTTACTGTGAGCAATGCCTATATTATTGCACTTGTGAAAAAAAAGTTGCTGTTTAAAACCCTTTACTAATCCCACTGTTGCTTATTTTTATCCCACTCAATGCCTAAAAGACCCAGAACAGATGGAAAGTCATGGTAATCTTACACAGTTGGTATTTTTTACCAATTATTGGCAAAATCTAAGATTTCCCATGAACTAAATGGCAGACTGAAGAGGCTTTCTGATCCATTTAAGTTAGCAAGCTTTTAGAGGGTCAGGAAATGCCAGAACCTGCTTTGACAAGGTTGTGTAGGTCATTATCAATGAGGATTTAGCTAAATTTGATAGACCTAACATCCCCTCCGCATAGGCTAAAGTCCTAGGGAAGAGCGAACATCTTTGTGTGTGTGTAAGGAAAATTTTAATTATGGTTGCAAACAAACATCTGTATGAAGCAGAATTTTTTTTTTTTTGAGACTAGGTCTCCCTATTTTTGCCCGTGTAACCGCAGGCTCTCGTTGCCCAGGGTACCACAGACACAAGCAATCCCCAGCCTCAGCTTCCCAGGTAGCTGGGATTACAGGTGTGCGCCACCATGCCCAGCTATTTTTTTTGGAACTAGGTCTCTCTACGGGCCCCAGGCAGGACTCGAACCGCGATCCCTAGCCCCTGCTGCTTTATAGGCTGAAGCTTCCAGGCACGAGCCACCAGCCACCGTGCCTGGCACCAGAAATTTGTTTTAATAACATTAGTAGAGAACCCCCATCTAGAAAGTAGAGGTAACAGTATAAAATCCTGGCAGCAATTTAATAGAATGGTCCCAGATGGTTAAGCTGAAACAAATTCCTAATGAGGATGAAAGCCTTGTCTGTGGGGAATTTTGGATGATACCTGGAGAAATATTTATACTGTGCATAAACCAAAGTGAATTGTTTTCACAAGTGTTTTAAAGTTTCATATAGCAAAATATTTCTTCTACATGCACTTCCATTTCACAGCAAGAATGGTATAGGACACCTAAGCACAGAAGAGAACATCCATGCAAGGTATATATCTCCTTGCTATAACAATGCATTCAATTCAAAATGTTTACATTGTCATTATGCCTAGGGCTTTCTATAGCAATGAGGTGGTGGGTATGGACAGCCTGTCCCCTGGAATCATCTAAAAAGCAGCCAATCATCTTCTGTTTTTTTTTCTTTTGGTCTTTGTTTTGTTTTCATTTTTTTCTATCCATTCTGCTGTTGTTGTTGCTTCTTAACAAAACTGGTAAAAACAAAATTGTAATCACTGAACATAGCACTCTGGCAATCAAGCTATTTATAACTTTAGATCTTATGGGGTACAGAATGCACTGTGACATTTAGAACTCTTTTAAAAACAAGGTGGTCACAGATTTCCTTGGCTTGAAGACTTCTGCAACTTTCCTGACCAGTTTATCAGAGGAGGTCTGACTTATATTTGTTTCAAAGCTAATGTAACAAAATTCTGATTCTGGAGTGATGTGAATAATCCAGTAATTTCTATCCAATTTCATTCTATTCATTGAATACCCACAAAAGTAGAACAGTGTGGCATCAATGACATGTGAAAAATTCCACTATTATGAGTCACATCCTTTGCAGTGACACGGTCTTTCCTGTAGAACTGGCTCAGAGCTGTTGGGTCAAATTTATTTGTCAGAATTTCCAGGGTTTGACCTGGCTAATTGATTACCCCCACTTGCTGGGGAATCCAAAGTATACAAGTACTAAGAGTCAGAATTCATTCTTCTCATACAATATGCTGCTTCATTTAGAAAAATTGCAATAAGAAATTCAGTTTCTTCCTGGAAATTCCAGTGTGAATAACCTTGTGAGATGGCTTAATGAAATTCTTTCAACAATAAAAGAAATTTGGGATTGGGTCAAACCCACTGTAATCCCTACCAAGTTTTTAACAGTGCTTTCTGCAAGAGGGTGGCACTACATCTCTTCAAAATGAAACATTTCTTGGAGACAAACCTGCTACTCTCACTGAGTAGGTAAACTTCCTTTTTGGTCATACTTATTATTATTGAACAGCACATCTTTCAAAAGTACATGCCACTCTGAGCGTGGGATGGTGCAAAGATCCCCAGATCCTTAGTTCACGTCGAGTTGTTGCCAGGAGAACCATACCTTCCACAACTTCTTGGTCCTTTCAAAAAAACATGCAGCTTCCATCAGTGTGAGGCCAATGAATAACCAACAGCCAAAGAAAATCAACTAAATCTTCTGGGCACAGTGGCGTGCATCTTTAATCCCAGCCTAGGAAGGGAGGCCGAGACTAGGAATCGCTTGAGTCCTTGGGTTCGAGACCTGCCCAGGGCAACATAGCTAGACCTAGTCTCAAAAAAATAGCTGGGCGTGGTGGCATGCACCTGTAATTCCAGCTACCTGGGAGGCTGAGGCTGGAGATCACTTGAATCTGTGGTACTCCAGGCAACATATGGAGGCCTAGTCTCAAAAAAAAAAACCAAACAACTAAATCAAATCTCTTCTCCTGCCGCTGCCACTGCCACTGTGGGTCACCCTGACTGTTAGTGCAGTTCAGGTTCTTTTTTAATTTTATTGATATGATTTTATACTAATCTTTTATTATTTATTTATTTCTATGTGCTCGCACATGTACGTATTTTTTACATAATTGTACATCCTGAGGTTCACCCACCCACCACCTTATCACCTGTGAATCATCATCTTAATATTTTGTGCCCATCCCACCCCAGACTTTTCCCCCTCCCCCCGTTGCTGTGTGTTTCAGTTCTGCTGACAGTTTTAACTTTTTCTTATCCGTTTGTTTGTTTGTTTTCCCTATATCCCTCATATAAGTGAGACCATTCAGTATGTCTCTTTTTCTTTCTGGCTTATTTCTGCTAACATGATTCCTTCTAGGTCCATCCATGTTACCACACATGCATCAAATTTGTCTTTTTGATTGCAGAATAATATTCCTTTGTATATATATACCACAACTTTCTGATTCATCTGTGTTGGGACATTTGTGTTGTTTCCATATTCTGGTTATTATACATAGTGAAGTAAACATATGAGTATAAGTGTCTTTTTGAACTAGTGTTTTAGTGCCCTTTGGGTAGATTCCCAGAAGTGTATTTGCTGGATTGAATGGTAACTCCATTTTTCAGTAGTTTGAGTCTCCTCCACAGAGCTGTCAAATTATGTGAGTTCTTTGTGTATCTTTGATATCAGAACTTATCACTTGTATGGAGAACAAAAATTTTTTCCCATTCAGTTGGGTGTCTCTTTGTTTTGGTTAGTGTCTTTTTAGCTGTGTAGAAGCTTTTTAGTTTGATGTAGTCCCAGCTGTTTATATTTTCCTTCATTTTTTCTTAGTATCTGTAATGTGTCCTCAAAGAGGTTTCTGCAGTTTAAGTCCTATAGTTCAAGTCTTGGAATGCTTTGCCCATATTTTCTACTATGGATTATATGGTTTCAGGCCTTACACCTAAGTTTTTTAATCCATTTTGACTTGGTTTTTATATAAGGTGTGAGGGGTAGTCTAGATTCATTTTTTCTGCATATAGCAATGCAGTTTTCTCAGCACCATTTAGTGAAGAGACCATCCTTGTTCCAATATATATTCTTTGCTCCTTTGTCATAGGTTAGCTGACCATATATGTGGGGCTTTATTTCTGGGCATTCAATTATGTTCCATTGGTTGGTATGTCTGTTTTTGTTCCAGTACTATGCTGTCTTAATTATTATGGCTTTGTAGTACAATTCAAAGTCTGGGAGTATAATACCTCCATTCTCTCTCCTCTTAGCCAGGAGAGCTTTGGATAATTGAAGTTTTTTATTGTTCAAATGAATTCTAGTAATATTTTTTTCTATTTCTTTGAAGAATGGCATTGAAATTGTTATTGGAATTGTGTTGATCTCTAAATTTCTTTTGAAAATGTTAAATCTTCCAATCCATTTGCCAGGGGATGTCTTTCCATGTGTGTGTATGTGTGTGTGTGTGTGTGTGTGTCTTCTTGTATTTCTTTTAGTAATGTTAATAATTTTCTTTGTTTAAGTCTTTCACATCCTTAGTTAAGTTTATTGGCAGGTATTTAGTTTTTGTTGGGACAATTGTGAATGGGGTAGTTTTCTTTATCTCTTCTCCTTCAGATCCATTTTTTGCATATAGAAAGGGTACTGACTTTTGTGCATTGATTTTGTAGCCTGCTACCTTACTGAACTGGTTTATTATTTTCATTAGGTTTTCTGTAGAATTCTTAGGATCCTCTCTATATATTATAATCTAATCTGCAAACAGTGATATTTTTATTTCTTTTTCCCCTATTTGGATTCCTTGTATGTCTTTCTTGCATAATTGCTCTAGCTGGGACATTTATAACTATATTGAAAAGTAGTGGTGAGAGTGGACAACCTTTTCTTGTTCTTAATCTCAGAGGAAAGGCTTTCAGTTTTTTTCCATTTAGGTTGATATTGGCTGTGGGTTTGTCATATATTGCTTTTATTAAGTTAAGGTACATTTCTTCTATCATCAGAATTTCAAAGACCATCATAAATCGATGCTGAACTTTGTCAAATGCTTTCTCAGCATCTATTGATATGACCATGTGGTTTTATCTATCTATTTATTTATTTATTTTGTTGATGGGTTGGATAACATTAATTGATTTTCAGATTTTGAACCATCCTTGTTTCCCTGGGATCAATCCCACCTGGGCATGGTGTATTATCTTTTCAATGATTGTTGGATTATATTTGCTAGGATTTTGTTGAGAATTTTTGCATCTGTGTTCATTAGGGAGGTTGGCCTATAGTTTTCTTTCTTTGTGTTATCTTTGGTTGGTTTTGGTGTTAGTGTTATATTGGCTTAGTGAATGTATTTGGTAGTATTCCTTCTTTCTCTCTCTCTTTTTTTGAAATAGTCAATGTCTGGTATTACTCATTTGTGAATCCATCTGGTCCAGGACTTTTGTTTTGGGGCAAGGGTTTTGGTTATTGTTTCAGTTTTGCTGCTTGAGATTGGTTTCTAAGCTTTCTATGTCTTCTTTACTCACTTTTGGATGGATATATGCTTCTCAAAATTTGTCCATCTCATCAAAGTTGTTGAACTAGATTGCATGTAGATTTCATAATAACCTCCGCTTATCCTCTGGATTTCTGCTTTGTCTGTTGTAATTTCTCCTCTTTCATTTATGATTCTGCTTATTTGTGTTTTCTTCCTTCTCGTCTTCATGAGCCTGGCTAGAGGGCTATCTGTTTAGTTTATCTTTTCAAAGCACCAGTTTTTTGTTTTCTTGATCTTTTCGATTATCTTTTTTGTTTCTATTTCATTTATTTCTGCTTTGGTTTTACTATCACCTTCTACTTGTTTTTGGATTTGTCTATTGTTTTTTTCTCTAGATCTCTCAGATGTAAGATTAAATTGTTTCTTTGGGTATTTTCTTTTTAAAAAATATTTTTATTTAGTAATTATCATATAACATTGGTCAGATTTGCATTGTTGTATTGTACCCCTTATTCCCAACCACAGCCCCTCCCCCATTCCTTCTCTTCCACTCTCTGGTCACTCCAACTCCTCTCACTGCAAGTTGTAGATCTCTGTTTGGCCCATGGGACATTTTTGTTTGTTTGTTTTCAAACTATGTCCTCCCCCCCTCCCCACCCCATGCGGATTTGCCCGCCCTGTGCTGATGAGGCTACTCAGATCTCTAGGAGTAGCTGAGGTAGATAGTCAGGCCGAGCACGTCGGGAAGTTGTAGGGCAGATGTGGTGTACTTCTCTGGGATCATTTCTTGTGTCTCTCACCTGTTGCTGGTTCTGTGTCTTCTGGGTTTGGGACTGTAACTCCCAGCCAAAAGTAGTGAGGTGTTTGCTGCTGGGGCAGATTTCCCCAGGTGGTTCGTCAAGCTCCCATCCTCTCTCTTTCAGCACTTCTGCCATGGGGCCACAGCCACTCCTGATGGCTTTCTCCCCCCACTAATTGGCAAAGGAGGGAGCCTCTTAAACGCTGCACATTGCTGTGGGCCCAGGGTTTTAGTCCCCAGTGTCAGAGAAGAATGCAGGCAGGAATCTGTGACAGGTCACCTCAGTCGCTGGTGTCACCTTTCTGTCTCATTGGTTCTCTTTGGGTATTTTCTTGTTTCTTGATGTGGAACTGTATTATATATTTTCCTCTTATTACTACTTTTGCAGTATCTTATATGTTTTGAAAGGATATGCCCTCATTGTCATTCATCTCAAAAATATTTTTTCATTTCTTCTTTTATTTCCTCATTAATCTAGTGGTTTTCCATTCATGGGAGGTTTCCTTTCCTTCTTTTTATGATTGATTTCTAGTTTGATGCCTCTATTGTCAGAGAATATCGCTGGTATGATTTCAGTCCTTGTGAATTTGCTGATGCTGGTCCTATGACCCAGTACATGATTGATCTTGGAGAATGATCCACGTGTCCTTGAAAAATATGTGTATTTTTTCTTATAGGGTGCAGTGTTTTTGTCTCTTAGGTCCTTTTGACCTAGACATTTGTTTAGGGTTACTATGTGTTTGTTTATTTTTTGTCTTGTGATCTGTCCCTTGGTGAGACTGGGGTGGTGTAGTCCCCCACTACATACGTATTTTCTTTAATGTCCTTTTTCAGAGATTGTAATCTCTGTAATCTCTGCTAGTAATTGTCTAGTGTATTTTGATGCCCCTTCAATTGGTGCATATATATATTGATATGTATTATATCTTCCTGATGTATTGTCCCTTTGATCATTATATAGTGGCCATCTTTGTCTCTTATTTATTTATTTATTATTGTTTGAGACTAGGTCTCGCTATTTTTACCTGTGGAACCGTAGGCTCATGTTGCCCCGGGTAACACAGACTCTAGAAATCCCCAACCTCAGCTTCCCAGGTAGCTGGAATTAAAGGCATGTGCCACCACACCCAGCTATTTTTTTTGGGACTAGGTCTCGCTATGTGTCCCTGGTGGAACTCAAACAGTGATCCCTGGCCCCGGCCATGGCTTCCTAGGCTGCCACCTACAGGCATGTTGCCACCATGCCTGGCCCATCTTTGTCTCTTATTACCTTCTTTCGTATATGTGTTGCCGAAACTAGCACTCTTATTACCTTCTTTCGCCTGAAATTTATTTTATCTGACAGTATACTTCAGAAGTCAGTACCTGACTTCTTTTGAGGTCCATTCCCTTGTAGGACTGTTTTCCAGCCTTTTGCTTTCATTCTGTATTAATCTTTAGAAGTTAGGTATGTTTCCTGGAGACAGAAGAAAGTCAGATTCTGTTTTTTAAATCCATTATGCTACTCTACTTTTTATTGGTGATTTTAGTCCATTGATATTTAGTGTGATTCTTGATAATTGGTAGTCTATACTTATCAATTTATTCATTTCTTTTATTTTTTGTGGTTCAATTTGTTTCCTTGTTCCAATCTCCCTGTTCATTCTTCAGTTGGTTTACATTTTAAGACTTTTTGTGTTATTTCTTGAAGGGGCGATTTGGCTATGGTGAATCTTTGAAGGCTTTGTTTGTCTGAGAAAGACCCTATTTTCCCCTCGTAGATGGAGAGCTTTGCAGGATAAAGTATCCTCGGTTAACATTTTTTATCTTGGAGTTTTTTGTATACCCCAGTCAATTTTCTTGCCCTGAGTGTGTCTTCTGATAAGTCTGAGGTGAGCCTAACAAGTTTTCCTTTATAGATTATCTGGTTTTTGCATCTCCCAAGGTTTACTTTTTTCCCTTGTGTTGAACTTTTTTTGGTATTTTGACTATTATGTGTCTTGCTGTAGTTTTTCTCATTATAGTATTTTGGTGTTCCTCTAGCTTCTTGTATGTCTAGTTTCATTTATTCAGATTTGAAAATTCTCTTCAATTATTTCTTCAAATATTTTCTCAGTTTCTTTGTCTTTCTCTTCTCTTTCTGGGATGCCTTTTACTCTGATGTTGGTATTCCTTTTCTACTCCCCCCCCCCTTAGGTCTTAATCTTCAAGAGTGCTAATTCATTCTTCCATTTCTTTTCTTCTTTGTTCTTGGCTTTTCTTTGAGCTCTTTAGTTCCTCTATTCTGTTAGCTTCCATCAATTTATTTTTTAAGGATTCATTCTCATTTCTTAATTCATTGATTGTGTTTTTCATCTTGTTCTTTCCCCTTTCTGTCTTCTCTGTTAAATCTCCCAGGTTTTTTTTTTTTTTATTAAGATGGTACTGAATTCTTTTTCTGTGAGGTCATATATTTTCTGCACCTGTGTTGTTGGTTTCAGTGGACTGACTCACTTTTGGAGGTGTATTGGTCTCAGGATGGTTGGTTTAGTCATTTGTGATTTTCCTTCTTCCCATGTTTTGCTTTCAGATTCCTCTGCCCTTGGTGCTTGGTGTGCTAGTGCCACTGATGGCAGTGAGCACTATTTCTTGGTAGTATTGCTGGATTGTTAAGTATTCACCAAGTTTGTGGGCTGCAGTGGTTGGTGGGTAGGAATAGAAGTGTAGTTCCCTGAAACTTCTCCTTTAGGTACTCTGTCTGGATCTCTGCTAATAGTATGTGAAGATTCCAGCTCTAAGGTGGGGTTTTGGTATTTCAGGATGGGAACTCTGTTTAGGCTGAAAGGTGCTACTAGCCAGTTTGGTGGAGGTGGTTGTCCAGTGGCATGGTTTGCATTTAGGGTCTTCCCTGCCATGACCGAGGGCTGGGGTATGCTGATGTGGTGGGCTTGGTTGTGGAAGAGGGGCCTAGGTCTGTGCTCACCTTCTTCCAGGTCACCTGGTGCTATGTGCTATGATGGGCATGTTCCCTGCTGTGTCCCAAGGCTGGCGTGTGCTGATGAAGTGGGCTGGTGCATGGACATGGGGCCTGGGCCTGTGCTCACCTTTTTCCGGGACTCCTGGCATAATCTGGTTATCTAAATTTGATGAGACCTACGAGACACATAGTAATGAAACTACCAAGAGAGCTCAATAGAAAGAAAGAATATTGAATGTCTTTGCTGCCCTGGGCAGAACTAGAGTATATGGCATAACCAAGACCCACTCCAATATTCTGATAATAGGCTTACCGTGATCTAATGGTTATGTCTTGGTATGAGCCAGTGACTGAGATTGGTGTTTGTGCCTATGGAACAGTGTACAAAAGGTGTGTGATCCCCACAGTAACCACTTTGTGACCCTCAAGAGCATGAGAGTCCCTGGTGGAGAAGGCACTGGAAGGGACCTTTCAATTTGCATAGTTCAAGATGTTACATTACTGAGGCAACTGGAAGTTTTTGAGCATCCCATTGTTTTCTCATTGATGGACATCTGTGCCACCACACAAACTAATTAGGAGACCAAAGCGACCCTGTTGTTTGAGCTTGTGTACCAGGATCTAAAGACATATCTGGGACAAGGCATCCCTACCAGGTTTGCCATTGTAGAGATCAAGGATCTGGTGTATAAGTTTCTAAGAGGTTTAGATTTCTTTCATGCCCATTGAATTACTGGGACCTGAGGGTAGACTGCATTCTGGTGATAACTGGTGGTACAGCCTGTCTGACTGACTTTGTTCTGCAAGAATCTACAGCTACCAGATGGCACTTACACCAGTATTTGTGACACTCTGGTACTGTGCCCCAGAAGTTGATCAGCAGTCTACATATGCAGCATGCATGGGCATGTTTACTATATCTTTTCAGAGATGTTTCAAATGAATGTCTTCTGTAGAAATTCTGAAGCTGATAATGTAAGCAAGATTTTTACTTGATTGGGCTGCCACCAGAAAAAGGCTGGCTCTAAATTGTATCTCTCTCCCAAGGAGACTTTCTCCCCAGATGGCCCCAGCAAGTATAGTCTTGTGGGGTCTCAGATGGAGAAGGTGGAACACAGTTGCTTTTGGAGACTTTTAAAACCCATTTTTAACCCATACAAGTGAGGCTCTGCTTTCCAAACCCTGCAGCAATCTTATCTACAAGAAGATAAACCCAGAATGAGCACTGGAGTGGCTACAATGGGGTAAAGAGAAACTCATTTCCTTTCTTTAAACACTCCTTTCCTCAATCATCTCTGCTTTTAATCTCTGAGGCTGTAATGATTCTGACCCTAATTTTTTTACAGAGAATATTTTGTTGTCTTAACAACATTCTTCTTTCATCCTTCCTTTTGGAACTTACCTTTCTCCTGCCTTCCTATTTTCTTGCATCAAGGAGTATGTCCCTCGTTCTCCTTGATATTGGGGTCCTTTACACAGAAAAGCAACACAAAATATGGTCTTGAGAAAGAGAGTATTGAAAGTATGCAAAGGAAAAAAGAAAGCAGTTGAGCTTATACTTAAAAAGAAACACTTCCAGCAAAGGATACCACATCCTGCAACTATTTCTCAGATATGAGGGAAAAATAAAAACCTTCCCTGACAAACAATAGTTGAAGAAGTTTGCAAATACTAGACCTCCCTGCAAGAACTATTTAAAGGCACTTTTCTATCTAAATTGGAGGGAGAAAACAAAAAAAAAATGTAACAAGGAAAAGATAGAACCAGAAAACTAAAGACAAAATGACAGTAGAAAATCCACATGTATCAGTAGTCACTCCAATTGTAAGTGGATTGAAATCACTTGTTAAAAGGCTCAGAGTGATTGACTGCCTAGAAAACAAAACCCAACTTTCTATCCCTTTAAGAGATGCATCTGAGTTCCAACGATAAATATATGTTTAATGTAAATAATTGGAAGACAATCATTAATTATGGGGCTCATAAAAAGTCACAGCAACCACAGTTATATCAGATAAAATAAGACTTTCAGTTGAAAAAGACACCAAAAAATGGGAATGGATACTATATAATGATTAAATGATCACTATATCAGGAAGACATAATACTCATCAACATATTTGCACCAAATGAAGTGCTCTGAAATATATAAGGCAGCTAAAATCAGACTTAGACAGAGACATTGACAGGAAGATACTAGTAGTAAGGGACTTAAACATCCCACTTACATCAATGGATGGACCAATCAGGCAGAAAATCAATAACAATTGCCTAAAAGAGAAATTAGACCCCATTGGATTAATAGACATTTATTGGGCAGAAGACTAGGTCTACATTCCTTTCAAGTGCACACAAGACATTCTCAAGGATAGACCACATGTTGGGTCACAAAAGAAGTATCTATGAATTCATAAAGACTGAAGTTACATTTAATATTTTCTCTGATCACAATTGTATCAACCTAGCAATTAAATTCAAATGGCAAGAAATTCCTTTCATGTGTTGAAAGTGAACAATGTACTACTGAGTGACTATTGAGTTAATGATGAAATCAAAGGAGAATTAAAAATACCTGGAGACAAACAAAAGTGCAGACACAATCCACCAGAACCTATGGAATGTAGCAAAAGTAATGCTAAGAGGAGCGTATACTGCAAAGTATATCATATAGTATATCATCAAGAAGCAAGAAAGATCTCCACTAGATCTCAAAAAATCCCAAATGTTCTCAAACACTTACTTACACCTTAAGGAGCTAAACAGCGACAACAACAACTGGATGCCAGAAAATAATAAAAAATTAAAGCAGAAATAAATGAAATAGAAATGCAGGGACAGTTCAAAAGGTAAATGAAACCAAAAGCTGATATTTGAAAAAAAAAATCAACAACTAAAAAATAAACCTCCAACTAGGCTCACAAAGAAAAAAAAAGGAAGAAAATTCTAATAAATAGAATCAGAAATTAAAGAGTAATTATAACAGACAGTTCAGAAATATAGAGCATCACAAGTGAATAGAACGAACATCTTAATGCCAACAAATTGGGTAACTTGAAAGAAATGGACAGAGTTTTAGACATTTTCAAACTTCTGAGACTGAGTCAGAATGAAATAGAAAACTTGAACAAACCAGTTATAAGTAAGTACATTCAAGCAGTAATCAAAAATCTTCAAGAAAAACTAAAGTTCAGGGCTCTAACGTTTCACCAGTGAGTTTGAGTTCTATTAAACCTTCAAAAATGAACTAACATCTACCCTTTTCAAACACTTGCAAAAATTGAGGAAGAGGGAATATTTCCACACATATATTATGAGAACCACATTATTCCAATACTAAAAGCAGACGAAACCATCACATAAAAAAGAAAACTACACATCAGTATCCCTATTGAGCAAAGATACAAAAATTCTTGTGTGTGGATTATTTCTTGTTTCTGTTGGCTGATTGGAAGGATAACTCCTTTTCTTGTCTGTGCTGGTGCTGCACAGCAGCACCTGCGCTTCTAGGCTGTGGGGTCAGCCCTGATATCCTGCTCTCTTTGAGCCACTGGACTGTTAAACCTGAGTCTTTGCAGGAGACTCTATAAATAGCTTGAGTCCTTTGAAATGCAAACCCAAATTCCAAGTTCTTACCTGCAGGCAGTGTTGTGGTTTCTTCTCTCTTGTGTCTTAGTTGTTATAGTGATTAGTTTCTGGGCCTTCCTTTCCTGTATTTGAGTTACTTGGATAACATTCAACACAGAAAAACTTTTTTTTGTGCTGTTACTGGTTCTCAAAATTTGATTTTGTTTATTTGTCATTTATATCTGCCCTATCTGCCCTGTTTTTGTTCTTGTGTGTTTCTGTATACCGTTGAGTATTTGCTTAGAGTCTTTATCAATGCCCAGTGGTCCTATGTAGCTGTGGGTGGAGGCACAGCATGCCTCACCTGTGAGCAGGAACAGTCAAATGGCTCAGCTGCAGGTGGGGGGGGGAGTAGATGGCTCCCCTGGGGAATGGGTCAGGGGAAGGCAGTGTTGGAGGGGACACAAAGAGCCTTGGTGGACCAGTCCGATGTGGCTGTTAGATACAAAAATTCTTAATAAAATTTAACAAAATGCATTATTGTGAACTCTGGGGCTTTTCCACTTCTCTAGCACCTGTTGACCATCCTAATCTTTTGTGCCCTTTGCCTCCCCCACCTTCTTTCCCCTCCTCCTCTCTCGCTCCACTCTTCCAGTTCCATTGGTTGTTTTTATTTTTTCTTATTCATTGGTTTTTCCCTATATCCCTCATATAAGTGAGACGATCCTGTATTTCTCTTTTTCTTTTTTGGCTTATTTCTGCTAATACGAGTCTTCCTAGTTCCATCCATGTTGCTGCGAATGACATGTGTTTGTCCTCCTTGATTGATGCATAGTATTCCATCTTATATATATATACCACATTTTTTTTTTTAGCCAATCATCTGTTTTGGAGCAATTGGTTTGTTTCCAAATCTTGGCAATTGTAAACAGAGCTGTGATAAACATGCGCATACATGTGTCCTTTTGAATTAGTGTTTTCATGTCCTCTGGGTAGATTCCCAGTAGTGGGATTGCTGGGTCAAATGATAAATCCACTTTTAATTGTTTGAGGGTCCTCCACACAATCTTTATTTTTTTTTGAGACTAGGTCTCGCTATTTTTGCCCATGGAACTGTAGGCTCACGTTGCCTGGGGGTACAACAGACTCACTCAAGCAATCTCCAGCCTCAGCTTCCCAGGTAGCTGGGATTACAGGTGCATGCCACCACGCCTAGCTATATTTTTTGGGGGAACTAGGTCTTGCTACATGCCCCTGGCAGGACTCGAAGCCCCAGCCGTGGCTTCCTAGGTTGCCACCAACAGGCATGCGCCACCATGCCCAACCAACCCTCTACACAGTCTTCCATAGTGGCTGCACCAGTTTGCACTCCCACCAGCAGTGTAAGAGAGTTCCTTTTTCTCCACATCCACGCCAACACTTGCTGCTGCCCATTTTATTTACATGGGCCATTCTTACTGGTGTAAGATGGTATCTCAATGTGGTTTTAATTTGCATTTCCCTGATTGTTAGTGATGTGGAGCATTCTTTCATATGCCTATTAGCCATCTGTATCTCCTCTTTGGTGAAGTGTCTTTAAATACATATATGCAAATTAAAAAATTTAAATTAAATTAAAAAAACAACTATCACAGAGATAGTTGACATTCTCTGTGGATATCTCTTCTATCCTATTCCCCATTATACATTCCCAGAAATAATAATTAGTACACTGGATCTGATGTTTGCCATGCCAGTGGTATTTGAAACTTTTAAATCACACATCAGTAAATAATATATTATTTTGCATGGTTATAATTTTGTAATTATGGTATTGTAATATGTATACCTATCTATGTAACTTGTTTTCTTCCCACAAAAATTTTAAAAAAATTTTTAAAAAATTATTAAAAAATAAAGAAAAAATAAAATAATGTGTTATCAGAATTAAAAATTTAAAAATAAAATAAAATGTGGAAACAAAAAAAAAACCCAAAAAAATCAAGAGCTCAGAACCAGATGGTTTCACAAATGAATTATACCAAACAAAGATGAAATAACACCCGTATTACTAAAACTCTTACAAATAATTGAGAAAGAAGGAAAACTGCCAAATACATTCTATGAAGTAAACATTACACTAATACTAAAATACACAAAGAAAGAAAACTATGGGCCAATCTCCCTAATGAACACAGACACAAACATTCTAAATAAAATCCACCAATGTATTAAAAGGATTATTCACCACGACCAAGTGGTATTTATCCCAGGAGCACAGGGATGGTTCAAAACCTGAAAATCAATCAATATAATCCTTCACATCAACAAGGAGAAAACCAAAAACCATATCAGTCATATAAATAGATGCAGAAAAAGGATTTGATAAAGTTCAGCATCCAGCCATGATGAAAACTCTTGAAAAGATTAGAATAAAAGGAACATACCTCAACATAATAAAAGCCATTTATCACAAACCCACAACAATCATCATTCTTAATGGGGAAAAACTAAAATGATTTTGAAACAGGGTAACCACGAAGGGCTTTTTACCTTCACTTTAACACATACAGGCCTGCTTCTCTCTCCCAAGCAGGCTACAAGCAGTTCCTTTGCATCTACATTGTACCTTCCTTTACCATTGATATGCAAAAGCCAGCCAACTGCTCTCTGCTTTCAGCTCCAAAAACTGCAGAAAAGAAAAACTTTAAAACACAATTTAAACTTTCTATTCGTGGGTTCTTACCATCATCCCCAGCCTTCTCAACCAAAATACCAAACCAATGTAAGACTATCAGTGCAGTGCAAACTAATTTATTTCTAGCAAAGTGATTTCTAATTATCCTAATAATTACAAAAGAAACATGTAAGACTCAGAATACTTCAACATTGTCCAAAACCTTTCTCAGCATTGTCCAAAGTCCTTTCCCAGATTGCCCCAAATATCCTCAGTCTCTCAGTCCTAATTGTCTCAACAATGTCCAGACAGAGCCCATCTCCAGATGCTTGAAGACATGTTCCTTTGACTGCTCCTCCTTGTCTTCCACGCTGTCTTCTCCTTGTCACCTTCAGGTAGCAGGAACTCCATGGTGCTGAACCAGCAAAGTTCACTTTCTTCTCAGGCCTAACTTTTGCACAGCCTCTTTCAGACACAAATCAAACTCAGCAAAACAAACTCCAACACGGAGTTCAAATCTGCACTCCTTAACTGCATTCAGCACATATGCTGCCAGCCTGGGCCAGCCAAGGGTTGCAGGTCCTCGGTGGCCACATGGCCAAGCTCACATGGCTCACATCTTTACAAGATGGCCAATTCCCATCTCTCCTCCATCCTCCACTGAACCTCTCTCTATCCAGTCTCCATATTCGAATCTCCAACCTGAATCCAATCGAATTGAATCCTTCTCTTTGTTTGCACACCCTTTATATATATATACCCTGATTTCCCGCCTTCCAGGAAATCTGTTTCTCCTTGACCATTTCATTTCTTTCTTCCCTCTGCATCCCCCTGAAGGGAAATTCCAGCTAAGGTCATTCTCCCATTTTAGCATACCTGTCCTTGAAATCTGCAATCTTAAACAGGAGACAATGGGGGGGGGCACACCCTATCAATTTCAACTAAGATCTGGAACCGGGCATGCGTGCCCTCTCTCACCACTACTTTTCAACATAGTACTAGAGGTCCTAATAGGGCAATAAGACAAGAGAAAGACATAAAAACAATACAAATAGGGAAAGAAGTTATCATTATATGCAGATTATATGATACTTTATGTGGAGCACCCCCCCCCCCAAATCCTCAGAAAACTACTTGAACAATAAACCAGTTCAGTAAGGTAGCAGGTTACAAAAGCAATACACAAAAGTCAGTAGTCTTCTTATATGCAAAAAAACCAGACAGAAGAATAAATTTTAAAAAACCACTCCATTCACCATTGCACCACTGAAAATTAAATATGAATAAACCTAACACTCTGATACTCTAACAAAGGATGTGAAAGACCCATACAAAGAAAACTATAAAACATTGTCAAAAGAAATAGAAGAACATTTAAAGAAATGCAAAGACATTCCCTACTCATGGATTGGAAGAATTAACATAATCAAAATGGCCATCTTGGTAAAAGCAATCTACAGATTCAGTGTGATCCCAATGAACATTCTAATGTCATTCTTTAAAGAGAGAGCAAAAATTACTGAAATCCACATGGAACAATAAAAGACCTTGAATAACCAAAGCATTCCTGGCCAAAAAAAGAGGAGAATGGAGGTATTTCACTCCCAGACATCAAATTATATTACAAAGTCATAATAATTAAAACATCATGATGCTGGAATAAAAGCAGATATACAAACCAATGAAACAGAATTGAATGCTCAGAAATAAAGCCACACATGTACAGTCAACTAATTTTTTGACAAAGGGGCTAAAACCATACATTGGAACAAAGAGAGTCTCTTCAATAAATAGTTCTGGAAAAACTGGATTGCTACATGCAAAAAAATGAATCTAGACCACTCACACCATGAAGAAAAATCAACTCAAAATGGATTAAAGACTCAAATTTAAGAACTGAAACCATAAAATACATAGAAGAAAATATGGGCAAAACACTCCAAGACTTACACTTCAGAATTCCCTTTCAGGATACATGTACAGATGTTAGAAAAATAAAGGCGGATATAAACAGCTGGGTCTACATCAGGTTAAAAAGCTTCTGTATAGGAAAAGTGACAATAACTAAAACAAAAAGACATCCAATTGAATGGGAAAAAATCTTCCCCTTACACACAAGTGATAAACATCTGATAACAAAGATCCACAAAGAACTCACACAACTTAAAAACAAGAAAAAATTTTGCATCTGTGTTCATTAGGGAAATTGGTCTGTAGTTTTCTTTTTTTGCACTATCTTTATTTGGTTTTGGAATTAGTGTAATGTTTGCTTCATAGAAGGTATTTGGTAGCTTTCCTTCTTTCTCAATTTTTTGAAAGAGTTTTAATAGTACCGGTGTTAGTTCCTCTTTGAATGTTTGGTAGAACTCATTTGTAAAACCATCAGGAGCTGGGCTCTTGTTTTTAGGGAGAGTTTTGATGACTGCCTCAATTTCACTGCTTGTGATTGACCTGTTTAAGTTTTTTATTTCTTCTTTGTTCAATTTTGGATGACTGTATTGTTCCAGGAATTTGTCCATTTCTTCCAGGTTGCTGTATTTGTTTGCATATAGATGTTCGTAGTAGAGTCTAATTATCTTTTGGATTTCTGCTGGGTCTGTTATAATATCTCCATTTTCATTTATGATCTTGTTTATTTGAGTTTTCTCTCTTCTTTTCTTTGTAAGCCTTGCCAGGGGTTTGTCAATTTTATTTATTTTTTCAAAGAACCAGCTTTTGGTGAAATAAGTCAAAAAGAAAAAGAGAAGTACAGGATGGTCTCACTTATATGATGGATATAGGGAAAAACAAACAAATAAGAAAAAATGAAAACAACCAATGGGACTGAACCATGGAGCAAGAGAGGAGGAGGGGGAAGATGGCGGGGGAGGTGAAGAGCACAAAAGATCAGGATAGTTAACAAATGTTAGTAAAGTTGAAAAGCCCTGGGGTAAAAAACAAACAAACAAACAAACAAACAAACAACCCCCCCTACACACATTTACCAGATATCGGAAGAGAACAACAGGCCAAACAACCAACAACTGAACATCAACTTAACCAACCAACAATTTGCAGAAAATGGGAGGAGTGACTGAAGGGGGAATACAGAGGGGGGATATGGAGGGAGGAGGAGGGATCAATTAATGCACAATTGTGACAAATCAATAAAATGAATTTAAAAAAATAAAATAAAATAAATAAAAGCAAAAACAAACAAAAAATAATTTAAGAATTTAATTAAAAAAATAAAGTGCTTTTACCTGCTGTAAAAAAAAGGAAAAAGAAAAAAAGTCTAGTCAAAAAATGGGGAGAAAATCTTAAAAAAAAAGAACACTTTTCCAAAGAGGCAATACAAATGGCTAATAGGCATATGAAAAAATGCTCAATATCACTAATAATCTGGGAAATGCAAATCAAAACCACGAGATACCATCTTACACCAGTAAGATATAAACAGCTGGGTCTACATCAAGTTGCCCATATCAAAAAAAAGGGCAACAAGTGCTGGTTTGGATGTGGGGAGAAAGGAACACTTTTACACTCCTGGTGGGAATACAAACTAATCTAGTAACTATGGAAAGCTGTGTGGAGGAGCCTTAAACTACTGAAAATGGAACTACCATTCGATCCAGCAATCTCACTTTTAGGAATCTGCGTAAAGGTTACAAAAATCCTAATCCAAAAAGACATTTATACTCGGATGTATATCACAGCACTATTTACAATAGCCAGGATATGAAATCTACCCAATGTCTCAAAACAGATGAATGGATCACAAAGTTGTGGTCTGTGTACACAATGGAATGTTATTCTGCTATCAAAAAGACAAAGTCGATGCATTTGTGATAACGTGGATGGACCTAGAAGGAATCATGCTAGCAGAAATAAGACAGAAAAAGAGACATACTGAATGGTCTCACTTATATGAGGGATATAGGGAAAACAAACAAGCAAATGGACAAGAAAAATTTAAAACCATCAGTAGAACTGTAGAGAAAGAGAGGGGGAAATTGTGGGTTGGATGGACACAAAAGATTAAGACAATGGTTCATGGGTTACAAGGTGGTGGGAGAACACTGGGGTAGATAACAGTGTAAAATAAAATAAAAAAGAATAATTTGTTACTCTTTGAATGTTAATTTCACTCAAAATAAATTCTATGTCTTCAAAAAATTTTGGATAGAAGGAATATACCTCAACATAATGAATACCATATATAACAAACCTACCAATAACATGTTATCCTATATTGAAAAAACTTAAAACATTTTCTTTAAGATCAGGTAAAAGAAAAGGCTGTCCATTATGTATACTCTTAGGTTCATTACAACACTGTTTACCCCAGTTCTGGAAACAAGGTAAGTGATCAACAAATGTCACTAGCAAGTACCGTAAGATATCTAAACTGGTAAAATTGGCTCAAAAGTTGGAGAAAATGCTATCAAAGTTTCCTATCTTCTGCCACCACTACAAGTATCACTCTGATTCCTATCACCGATACTTGTCTATAGATCTTTGGTATCAGTAGCTTATCTTTTATATAGTTGAAAATATCTTTTCCCATTCACTTGGGTGTCTCTTTGTTATGATTACTGTTTCTTTTGCTGTACAGAAGCTTATTAGTTAAATGTAGTCCTGTATCTTTTCTTTTATTTTCTTTGTTTCTGGAGATGAGTTCTCAAGGAAATTTCTGAGATACATGTCCTGGAGTGTCTTATCTACGTTCTTTTCTATATATTTTATGGTGTCAGATCTTGCATTTTAGTCTTTTATCCATTCTTAGTTGATTTTTGTATATGGTGTGAGATAGTAATCCGGTTTCATTTTTATGTTCATGTTACGGTCCTGTTTTTCCAACACGATTTATTGAGGAGACTTTCCTTGTTCCATTGTATATTCTTTCCTCCTTTGTCATAGACAAGTTGATGATATATGTGTGACTTTATTTCTGGGCTTTTTATTTGATTCCATTGGTCTATGTGTCTATTTTTGTTTCAATACCATCCTGTTTTAGCTATAATGGCTTTGTAGTATTGTTTGAAGTCTGGGAGTATAATGGCTCCATTATTCCCTCTTTATTTTTTATTATTAAATATTTTATTTATATATATATATTTCACATCTTAGTATTCCCTGGGGATCACCCACCACCTTCCCTCCCTGACTGCTCCCTCCTATTCCCCCCCACCCCTAGTTGTGTACTTTAGTTTGGTTGTTAGCTTGTTTTGACTTTTCCTCCTGGCTTTTTGCTTGTTTTTCCTATATCCCATATATTAGTGAAATCACTTGGTTTCTGTCTTTTTCTTTCTGACTTGTTTCTGCTAATATGATTTCTTCTAGGTCCATCCATGTTATCACAAATTTTCATCAAATTTTTCATTTTTGATGAATAATGTTCCATTGTGTATATATACCATATCTTTTTTGTTCATTCATCCATTTTGGGACACTTGGGTTGTTTACATGTCCTTGCAATTATAAATAGTACTGCAATAAACATCTGAGTACAGGTGTCCCTTTGTATAAGTATTGAGCTCTCCTTTGGGTAGATTACCAGAACAGTGATTGCTGGATCATGTGATAGTTCCATTTTCCATTTTCATTAATTTGGGAGTCCTCCACACTTTCCATAGTGACTGGACAAGTTTACATTCTCACCAGCAATGTAAGAGTGTCTCTTTCACTCCGCATCCACACCTGCATTTGTTGTTGCCCATTTTTTTAATGTGGGCCATTCTTACTGGTGTAAGGTGGTATCTCATTGTGGTTTTGATTTGCATTTCTCTGATTGCTAGTGACAATGAGCAGTTTTTCATGTGCCTGTTGGCCATTTGTATTTCCTCTTTGGAGAAGTGTCTTTTTAGTTCTCCTCATTTTTTGACTGGGCTTCTTGTTTTGTTTTTGCTGAGTTGTGTGAGTTCCTTGTGGATCTTTGTTATTAAACCCTTATTGCTTTTGTGGAGGGCAAAAATTTTCTCCCACTTGGTTGGGTTTCTTTTTGCCAACAAGGAGAAAACCAAAAACTATGTGATTATATCAATAGATGCAGAGAAAGCATTCGACAAAGTCCAACACCCATTCATGATAAAAGCTCTTGAAAAACTGGGCATTATTCCATCTTTAAGCTAGGAGAGCTTTCATTATTTGGGTTTTTTTGTGGTTCCATATGAATTTCAATAGTGTTTGTCCTACTTCTTTGAAGAATGTCACTGAGATTTTTATCGAAAATCTACATTGAATCTGTATACTGCTTTTGGTAGGATGGCCATTTTATAATGTGAGTTTTTCAGCTCCATGAGCAGAGAATATCTTTCTATTTCTTTGTATCTTTTTCTACTTCTTTTAACAGTGTTTTGTAGTTTTTCCTTGTGTAGCACAACTCAACAAGAACCAAGCAACCACCCCAATCAAAAAATGGGCAGAGAAACTAAAAAGACATGTCTCCAAAGAAGAAATGCAAATGGTCAAAATGAATATTAAAAAAATGTTTAGCCTCACTAAGTATCAGTGAAATGCAAATCAAAACAATGAGATACCACTTGATTCCAGTGAGAAAGGCCTACAATAACTCCCCCTCCCCGCCAAAGAAAAAACCCAAGGAAAAAAATGCTGAAGAGGAGGTGGAGATAAAGGAATTCTTGTACACTGCTGGTGGGATTATAAAATGGTTCAGACACTATGGAAAGCTGTGCGGATATTCCTCAGAACACTAAGAATGAATCTACCATATTATCCAGTGATTCTACTCCTGGGAATCTAACCAAAGAGCACAAAAATAATTCAAAAGGAAATCTGCATGCCTATGTTTATAGTAGCACTATTTGTAATAGCCAAGATATGGAAAAAACCCAAACCCTCAAAATGAATGAATGAATCAAAAATCTTTGGTATATTTACACAATGGAATACTATTAAGTCATCAAAAAGATAAAACAATGCAATTTGCAGCAACATGGATGGAGTTTGATGGGATTATGCTAGCCAGAATTAGAGGGGAAACCATAAATACTGGATGGTCTCATTTATATGTGGAGTATAGAGAAATCAACAAAGGTCAAGAAAACAGTCAAAACTAAAGAGGCTGATCATAGAACTGGAGCACACAGCAAGGGAGGGGAAGGGAGAGAGAAATATAAGAATATGGTGATGGTTCTCAGATGATACGATGGCAGGAGAACTCCAGGGACTGCAACAATATTATGAAAAAATTAAAATAAATTATTAAAAAATTCAGAGCTGCATACTGGTGAGGCTACTGGATAATATTTCGACTGAAAAGTATTTTGAGCTGCTTCCATAAGCAAAAAAATGTGTAAAACAGAGCATGCGGTTCACACATGGAGTGATGCATCAGTCACAGTGCCAACCTGTGGTACCTAATGGACACATCTTCTTCATGCCAGGAAACATAAGGCCACCCTTAACTAGCCCACTGGCACAAAAAATAGAGACAGAGGACCAAACAACACTGTGAATGAGGAGGGGCCCATAAATTAGATATTTTCTGTTCCTCTGTCTCCTGTTCCTCCATATCTCTCTGTTAATTAGAAATTGATCATAACCCATCTGAAGCAAAATAAATTTTAGTCTATTGTCATTTCGTTTTTGTTGACCAACATGAAGACCCTGTTTTCTTTTCTTTTCTTTTTTTTTTTTTGAGACTAGGTCTCGCTATTTTTGCCCATGGAACCACAGGCTCATGTTGCCCGGGGTACCACAGACTCAAGCGATCCCCAGCCTCAGCTTCCCAGGTAGCTGAGATTACAGGCGTGCACCACCACACCCAGCTATTTTTTGGAACTAGGTCTCGCTACAGGCCCCAGGCAGGACTCGAACCGTGATCCCTAGCCCCGGCCGCTTCATAGGCTGAAGCTTACAGGCATGAGCCACCGTGCAGACCCTGATTTCTAAACTCCTAGGTATAGAAGAAGTTTGTGTATCAAAATGATCACTAATACCAGTGGAGTAAGATATATTCTCTGGGTTCAAATCTTGGGTCCACCATCAGCTATGTGAACTTGAGCAAGTTATTAAACAAATCTCTTTGATTGACAGGGATTGGAGAGATTCTTGTGCTGGTAGCAGGAAAAGACAGGAAACTTTGATAATTTTTTTTCTCCAACTTTTCAGCTAATTTTAACAGTTCGGGCATCTTGAGGTAGATATCTAATAATTCTGTTTTTACTGGTTCTGGTTCACTCTTGCTTCTTGATACATGAAGAATTACTTTTATTAGTGCAGAACATTGTAAATGATACATCATCAGGTTATAATATGTATCAATGATACATCAATGATACATCATTGGACTGAGTCCTGTTCCATACAGGTTGTTCCATTTTGTCCTGGCAGTTAGTTAAATTACTGTTGGGTCATTCTTATCATGTCAGATTGCTCCATTCTCTGTGAGGTCAGGCATGTATCAGTTCTGACTTAAATAAATTCTAGGGCAGCTTACTTTATCCGTAAGGCCCCGTCAATCTGTGATCTGAATAAAATGCCCACAATGTTCAGCATGGTCTACACTTAGCCCCACAGCACCTGTTCCCTCATGAACTTCTTGGATTCTTGCCCTTGAAAACAGGTGCAAAACAGGCACCAAAACTTGCAAGGAGAGACCAGCAGCCAAACCTGGCACTCTCTGGGTTCCTCCACCTGCGGGCACAGTTGCAAGACAATTCAAAAGGACAATGACAAGGTTTATTTACAAACAAGGAGAGACCCAAGAGTCACTGAGACCATGAGTGACCATTTATCTTAACTCAGTTACTGTCCAGTTTCAAAGTCCTAAAATGCTCCCAAGATGGCATCTTCTCGCCACTACAGACCTAAAGGAGACATTTCACACAAAGTTTAGTTCTCCAGCAAGCTGTCCTTTTGCTGGGGGTGGTGCACAGATTCCAGGTTTTCCAAGTCCAAGTTTTTCAGCATACACAGATTCCAAGTTTTTCAAAATACACAGATACCAAGTTTTCCAGCAAGCTATCGTCTCATCAGAGGTCCAAATTCGAGTCCCCAAACCAAAGGTCTGTACTAGGGTTTCTCATAACATTTCCTCTTCCCTGGGTGACCAAATCCCAGGGTGCCAACCTTCTGGGCTACAGCCTGTCCCAGGGCTGGGACATCACTCTGAGGCTGAAGGCCTTGATGACATGTTTCTCCACATTGCCTTTCTGCAGCTTTTATCCTTTCATGCTAGACTCCTCCCATAGTGCTTCTTTTCTTGCTTGCCCACATGTTGTGCACCATCCAGGCAATTTCTTTCTTTTTTTTAATTTAATAATTTTTTTATTTATATGTAAATTTCACATCTTTGCAATCCCAGGGATTTGCCCCTCCTTCCACCCTCCCCTTTTCCCTTCTGTCCATTGTTGTGTGCTTCAGTTTGGTGCTCAGCCTGTTTTGTCTTTTCCTCATGACTTTTATTTATTTATTTATTTTTCTTCAATATGTCCCATATATTAGTGAGACCATTTGACTTCTGTCTTTCTCTTTTTGACTTGTTTCTGCTAGTATGATTTCTTCTAAGTACATCCATGTTATCAAGAAGTCGTCTAATTTGTCATTCTTAATTGATGAGTAGTATTCCATTGTGTATAAATACCACATTTTTTCAACCAGTCGTCTGTTTTGGGACACTTGGGTTGCTTCCATGTCCTTGCAATTATAAATAGTGCTGCGGTAAACATTCGGGCACAGGTGTCCCTTTGTACCCACATTGAGGTCTCTTTTGGGTAGATACCCAAGAGAGCAATTGCTGGGTCAAATGGTAGATCCATTTTCATTAATTTGAGGGTCCTCCACACACCTTTCCATAGAGGTTGGACCAGTTTACACTCCCACCAGCAATGTAAGAGTGTTCCTTTCTCTCCACATCCTCGCCAGCACTTGTTATTACTTGTTCTTTGAATGTAGGCCATTCTTACTGGTGTAAGATGGTATCTCATTGTGGTTTTGATTTGCATTTCCCTTATTGCTAGTGATAATGAACAATTTTTCAGGTGTCTGTTGGCCATTTGTACCTCCTCTTTGGAGAAGTGTCTTTTTAGTTCTTCTCCCCATTTTTTGATTGGGCCTTTTATTTTGCTTTTGTTTAGTTGTGTGAGTTCTTTGTGGATCTTCGTTATTAAACCCTTATCACTATTGTGGAGGGCAAAATTTTTTTCCCATTTGGTTGGGCTTCTTTTAGTTTTTTTTGTTGTTTCTTTTGCTATACAGAAGCTTTTTAGTTTGATATAGTCCCATCTGTTTATGTTTTCCTTCAATTTTTTGCCATCTGTAGATGCTTCCAGAAAGGGATTTCTGAATTGTAACTCCTGAAGGGTTTTACCCAGGTTTTCTTCTATGTATATTATGGTTTCAGGTCTGATCTCTAAGTCTTTTATCCATTTTGAGTTGATTTTTGTACATGGTGTGAGGGAGCTGTCTTGGTTCATTTTCTTGCATATCTTAGTCCAATTTTCCCAGCACCATTTATTGAATAGGCTATCTTTGTTCCAGCGTAAGTTTTTCACTCCTTTGTCAAAGATTAGTTGACTGTACATGTGTGCTTTTATTTCAGGGCACTCAATTCTGTTCCATTGGTCTGATTGTCTGTTTTTGTACCAGTACCAAGCTGTTTTAAGTATTATGGCTTTGTAGTATAGTTTTAAGTTTGGAATTGTAATACCTCCATTCTCTTTTTTTCTGGTCAGGAGGTTTTTTGATATTCTAGGCCTTTTATTATTCCATATGAATTTCATTAATTTTTGTTCTACCTCTTTAAAAAATGTCATTGGGATTTTTATTGGGATTGCATTGAATCTGTAGATTGCCTTTGGTAAGATGGCCATTTTGATGATATTTATCC